>KZ987840.1:0-18268 GCA_003614145.1 Piptocephalis cylindrospora
CCTTTTTCCTCACTACTCTAAATACTTTCGCAAATCCGTCCCTGGGATCCTTGTATTTCTAGCATACGCTTTTAAGCAAGCAGAGGTAAGTTCAATCCTATGCTCTACATCCCCCCATTTGCCTTGCCCTATCTTCTCAGCCTGGTACGATTGAGAATTATGGTTCCAGTACTGTTCGGTATAGCGTATTGTATTATGTGCTGTTTCCTATGTTGGTACTACAACAATTTGCGTGATATAAGATCTGTGTCTGAAAAAGTATTCAGGGCAATAAAAAATGCCTCTTCTTTCTCTTCATATCGGCGAGCTGACTATCAACACCTAGAAATAGCCTCAAGACAGTACCATGGAAGTGGTTCCTAATCAACACAATCAATGGCGTTGAAGAATGGCTCATCCCTTTCAATAAAGACAAATCAAGAGGAGTACTTGTAAAATAAGTACCCTACTCGCCTAGATAAATTGAATGTGGAATAGGGATGGATCGAGGACAACATGCTTCATTGTACATTTATACTCCCCTTACATACACTATCATAGGCATGCACCCTTCCATCTTGCTTTTGACATCAAAGCCTCGTAATACTCCCGATAACCCTGGCCTAGGCCCTAAGATATAGAGAGAGGAATTATTCTGAAATGGAGTTGATAATCCCGCCGAGACTATCCAGTAAGGGAAGACTGGACATGGAATTAGCGGGAGGCCTACCTCTACGAGCCTCCTCGCTGGTTAAATCCACTAGGAGAGGAAAAAGATCAGTATGGGCGTGAAATTATGCGCGCTACTTTATCCTCCACAACCTCATGATTCAAGGACCTACCAGATCCGCTAGGGATGTATGTCGGATGGGAAATATTTCCCTGTGTCCCCGGCCCGGAAGCGCCGGAAGAGCGTGGACTATGACGGTGCGCCCCCCTTCGCCCCCCGCCCAGACCAGGAAGCCGAATACGATTTCCTCCAAGGGCCTGGGACCGCCGGATAAATTGAACTACATCAGGAGGCATGCTATGCTGAGCAAGACGAATGCAAGAAGGCGGGGAGGATCCAGTACTGATATGAGTGGCCAATTCAGCCCCCTCACTATCGGAAAGACTGCAGCCGGTCAAGTCTAGTTCCTCAATCATACATGAGGAGTGGAAGAGGGCCGAGAGGAACATGGGCCATCGTGGACCTCCCACTCGGCATCGCTGAAGCCGTAGGACACGTAGGGAGGAAGCATGGAGAAGGGCTTGGCCTAAATAGCCCAACCCCGCCCCGCTGACTTCGTTTTCCGACAAGATAAGAGTCTCGATCCCCGGAGAGGAGACAACCCATTCGGCAATGGCCTTGATCCCGGGATGCCTTAGGTCATTCCTCCCAAGGTCTAGAACACGCAAGGCAGAGAGATTTTTGAGAGATCGGCTCAGGATATCGGCCCCCCCCGTCCTTTAGGCTACAAGAAGAAAGGTCCAGGGTGTGAAGGTGGGGGTGGTAGCGAAGGGCCTTGACCACGGCCTCTGCCCCATGCGCGCTCAGCCCATTGCCTCCGAGTCGCAGGATCCGAAGGGATCCTGGCCGAGATATGGCTCTTGCCAGTGGAAGAGCTCCACTCCACAGGATGGACGACCCCCGGAAATCTAACTCTTCTAGACTGATCTCCTCTGGCTCATCCGATCCCCATCTCCCCCCATCCTCTTCATTGTCTTCACCTGCGTAAACCTCCTCATCATCCCCTTCCTCGTCATCATAGCCATCATCGTCATTGTTTACGGTATCCCCTGGTCCCTCCTGACTAGAATTGCGGCGGTGGGAACGGATCTCGGGGGAAGTAACATTATTGGACTCCCTTCCGGTGGACATATCCCCATTGATGGGCGTCCCTGCAAATCTACGTCGTTCCCCTCCAAGTCGAGTAGTCTCACCCAATGGAATGTCTTCATCGGAGTCGCTTGCGGTCGTTCCCCTCCCCGGGGACGCTTCTCTATCCACGCCAATATTCAAGCCTCCTCCGAGGCCATTGGAACGAGGGGACTCAGAGGAATTGAGTGGGTTGATTGAGGAGGAAGGCAGAGATTGAGCAGGCGAGGAGAGAAGAAGAGGAGATCTTGGGGGGGCAGAGGCGGTAGGAAGAGGAGGAGGAGGCGGGGAGCGGATATGGGAGCGGCCTCGGGTGGAATCATGGGACGAAGAGGCGACGAGAGAAGCAGATGCTGAAGAGCCAGACATACCCCCTATGGGACCTGTGGCCATATGAGTAAAAAGGCCAGCGAGCAAAGGTGGACCCTGCGGGCGGGGACGAATGGGGCGGCTTGGGATGAATGAAGAGGAGCCAATGGCTGTTCCGGGACTAACGATACTAGGAAGAAAGGTACTGCACAAGATGGGAAAGGTGCCATCGGGGCCGAAACCACGCACACATATCCTCCGACAAGGTGGGGTCATGGCGACTCGGGAAGTGATGGCGGCCTCGGCTTCCTTGGGGTTCGGAGGGAAAAATGAGGCATTAATGACCAGGGTGGACATAGCATCGAAACGGGAACGCCAGGTACGTTCCGTCTGATGGAGACGCTGCTCCAAGAGGGTAATTTCCCGAGTCAAGGCCTGAATGGGAGCGCGGGTCCTATGCCAGGGGCATTCATCGAGACAGTGCCTGGTCAAATCCTTCCTGGCCATAGTCTCCATACATCCTCCCCTATTTCCGAGAATGTGCCGGTGAGGGCAAGAAACAATGGCTGCTGGGCATTCTCGTTGATGATGCATAGGGAGATCTCGTGCGCGAAGTTGGTTGGACGGTAACCGGGCGGATGAAGGAGGAGGGGATTGAGGGGGGGTTTTATTGACCGAGGAAGGGGGTATTGGGGAGATCTCGGTGATTCCCACGCGGCTCTCTCCTTCCTCAAGCATCCTCCCAACACCTGCCTGACCCTCCGTCCTCTCACCATGATTGACAGGTAGGGGAGAGGGGGAAGAGCTCCTGGAGGGGCCGTCCAATCGGGGAGGGGAGATCGTCCCTGTAATGGAAGTAGGGAGGATAAGGGGGGAAAGCTGGTCCATGGGAGGGGAGAGGGGTTGAGAGAGAGGAGGGGAGATGGATGGAGCAGTCGTTTGTATCACTTGACCGCTACGACCTCTCCGGTGGGCCAGTCGACCTGGGACGGGAGGACCCAAGGGACGTAGGGAAGTCGTGGAGGTACCACATGCCCCGCATGTTACAGGCCTCTCGGAACACATAGACCGTTCATGGAGAGCGAGTGCATTACCATTAGTATGAGGAGCAGAGTATCCACATGCCCAGGTGCATATGTCCCGATAGTAGGAGCAGTGGGGACGATGGGCTTCAAGGGCAGATCGTGCAAGCTCCTCCGGGCACCCGGAAAACCGAGGGTCGTCCCCACACTTCAGAGCAACGATCATACACACATCGGCATAGTGATGGGCAATACCCCGACGGGGTCCCTGCCAATCGCATGTAGGGGCCTCTTTGCAACGTACAATCAGAGCATCGGTACGCTGGGCCAGCTCCCTGGCCTCCACTACATCCTCGGCAGGTAATAGAGGAGCTCGGCAAAAAGGACACGTGCATGTGCGACTAAGGGCGTGATGAAGACACTCTCGGCAAAAGAGATGACCACATCGCGTGACCTGTACAGGGGCAATATAAGCGTCGGTGCAAATGGGGCACTGAAGGTCCTCGGGAGGTTCGGTGATGTAGTCGTACTCTGGCTGTGCGTAAGGCATGAGACTGAGATGTGAGAGGAGTGAAAAGGAGGGGGGAGAAGGGAGGAGGGGGGAGAGGGGAGAGGGGGGGGGGAGAAAGAGGAGAAGGAAAGAGCACAGCGGTCCAACAGGTGCTCCTTTGGACTGTGATGGATGGCCTTTATAGAGCTAGAGGATCCTCCTTCAAGACATGTGGCGGGGCCGGCTGATATGGGCCAGACGAAGCGGGGGGAGGGAGGGTAAGGTGATGGACAAGAGGACGAATCGGGCAGGGGAGGGGCAGGAGGCGTGGGCGTGAGCAATATAGCGACGGACAATGAGACTCCCGATGGTGACAAAGCCATGAGATGGCCACACACTGTTACCTAAAACGGAGAGAAGGAAGGGTGGTGTGGTAGTGGAGCCGAGGGCATCTCCGATACCAAAGAGCGCGTGAATGCATGCAGTAAACGAAGTTTGTTCCTAGTGATATGCTTCGGCTAGTCACGCATACGCCGCATATCTACACACAAAGCACAAATATGGTATTTTCTTCAAAGGCCGCCAGGAGCAAGAGGATTGTCTCCGTTGTTGAGCCCGGGAAGAAACACTAATACTCACTAATCAAAGTGGAGCATTGGTCTCTTCATGGGGATGATGTCAGACCGGATCCCCCGGAAATGGGGGAGGACTGAAAAGCAGGAGGAGAGCTCCTGGAATAGCAGGGGAGGTACTCATGGGGTGATGGTAGTACAAGGACATGGCCAGAAATAAGACGACTACCTCATTCCCTATATCGGTCAGCGTATTGTTCCATCCCTGAAATCAAGAAACGAGAAAACCATATCCAAGCTACCAGGGAAATCAAGTATAAGTTCCTTTGTTTGTAGACAACCATGCCAAGGTGACAATTTTGTACTCCCGAGAAGGATGCCAAGGCAAGATCATCTGGACGATAGGATGGGGCTGTAAACACCATCGGTCCGTCCCGTCCCCGCTCGGTTCTTCCTTCCACAACGGCATTATATACTTCGCCTTGCGAATTTTCCATTCATTTATTCAAGACCCTGTAGAGCGTGGTTATAATCTGACAAGAGATTACTGAGAAGGATGAGAAAAAATGGGAGAGCAGGACTTTTTTTTGCAAAATTGGCCTCCGTTTTAAATTAGGGTCCATACAGCGCGGGTGGAGCCCACATAAGAGATCATTGAGAAGGAAAGAATGGAAAACAGGGGGGAAATTTTGCCTGTGAGGAGCTACTACCATCGTCATCACCATCACCATCACCATCACCATCACCATCACCACCTCCATCACCTCCAAATACCGCTGCCGCCGTGTGGGCTTCTTGTAAGATGGGCACCAATAGTGTTGAGAGAGCAGGGCAATATTATTCTCCGCCATTTTATAAGGTATATCTTATAAGGTGTAAAAATTAGCAAAAATTGTGGAGAGATGGCCGAGCGGTCTAAGGCGGTAGACTCAAGTTCTATTCTTCGAATGAAGGCGCGGGTTCGAATCCCGCTCTCTTCACATTACTCTTTTTGGAAGCGGGTTCCACTTCTAATGATCTTGATATGCTTAGATACGGGAGTGGAGTTTCCTAATATCTATATTCAATTACGATGTCATCCTTTTGATTGATAATGCTTGGATATGCTTGAGAGAGCAAGAAAGCTTTTGGCTCAATTATCATTTGATCAAGTGGTGATGATAAATGCACTAGCTGTTCCAAATCTTAGCGATTAAATAAAATGGGTATCAAAGAAATACTGTACCTATTATTTCTATATTATTACTATTTTCCAAAGGATTGGGTATATAGATCAGAAGAGAGAGGGAGCGATGATGATATAACGACTCAGTATCACCAGAGTTGAATCAATCAATAAAGTCGCGTCGATGAGCCAAGTAAATAGGCAAGTACGTCTATCTAGAGACTTTCCCTCTCACTTTCTCCTTCTCTCTGTAGTCTTATTGCCCACGTCATGACCTCAAAGAAACGTAGCCCTGATGCGTCCGATATATCCAAGACCAAGAGGCAGGATTTTTTCCAAAAGCGAATCAAGCTCCCTCCTGTAGGGGTATGGACGGAGGAGGGGCAGGGAAAGTTGCTTCACTATACCAATCAGACCACGCATCCCCGGGTCCCGTCAGAGCGAGTAGCTGCTTTTGACCTTGTAACTAAAGGGGGAGAGGGAGGTAGCGTTTGGATCCAAGTACTTAAACCTTCTCATTCTAGGATGGGACACTAATCCGAGTCAGGGGCACGCATGTCCACCCACGAGATAGGCACGATTGGCAATTCTGGGATGAATGCATCCCATCTCGTTTACGCGCCCTCGTCAATAAAGGGTAAGTGGTATAGGGAGAGTATATTTTCTTAATTCGTGACTGATGGACGACTTATCCACCCATTTTTTTCAGATTCAACGTAGTTATCCTCAGCAATCAAGCAGGGTTAAAGAGGAAAAAAGATGGGACGCGTAATGCACGAGAAGCAGAATGGAGAGCCAAGGTCATGGCTATTGTCTCTGAGGTAAGTGTCGAGAGAATGACCCGTCTTCGTCATCTCTACTAATTATTGCCGTCCAGTTGAACATACCTATCCAAGTATTAGGGTCCATTGATCATGGGGTCTACCGAAAGCCATGCCCTGGAATGTGGCATTACCTGATTGAGAAAGGGTGGTCTGATGGATGCAAAGGTTAGTGGGAAGAAATGAAAGGGTATATCCGTCTAGAATGACTCATTGACCATAATCTTCCCATTAAAACCTCTAGTCGATCTTACCCAAAGCTTTTACGTAGGGGATGCAGCTGGAAGGAGGGAGGGCTGGAAGAAAGGTGTCACTCGAGGAGATCACTCGGCTGCTGATAGGTATGTAGCCTCTTTTTCGAGTTCAAAATGCCGATTTGAGAAAGATGATAATGTAGGATTGTATTGTTCATTAGAGATATAAATCTGACACTTTTCTCCTTGACGGACCCTTGGGATAGGAAATTGGCCTTGAACGTCGGATTGCCTTTTTACACCCCTGAAGAGTACTTTTTCCAGGAAGCGTCTGCCCCGTATTCCTTGGGTGACTTTGACCCAACCCAATTTGAAGGTATGTGGATCTAGGGGGCTGAGGAGGAGATGAACGTATTCACCCTTTTCACAGATACCAAGGAGATGGATGATTCCAAAAATATATGCGATGAGCTTGCATCCAAGGTGGAAAAGGGTCTCATTTTATTGGTAGGAGCGCCGGCTAGTGGGAAATCAACAGTGTGGAAGAAGTACTTTAAATCCAAGGGGTATACACGGATCAACATGGTAAGGAAGATGGTACGGGGTGTGTATGAGAGATACAGCTTGGACTTTTAACTATAATGATGATGAATTCTCTTTAATTATAGGACACTCTTAAAAGCAAAGCCAAATGCTTAAAGGGTAGCAAGGAGGCCTTGGCCGCAGGAGGTCGTGTGGTTGTGGGTAGGTGTGGTGTTTTAAAGGAGGTGTTACTTTATTTCCTAGATAACTCATCATCCCCTAAAACCCTTAGACAATACGAATGGGGATCGGGCGACACGCGCTGAGTATTTGAAATTAGCTAAGGGCATGAATCTCCCATGCTATGTTATATGGGTCAACACAGGCCCCGAAGTGTGTCGACATAACAATCTCTATCGTTCCATCCGCAAGGGATCCAATGAGGAGGGGAAGGTAAGGGAATACTGAATGGGGTATTTATGGAGGGATAAAAGCATACTTACATGACCTTTTCCTCTGGGGTGGTACGGATGGGAGGAATTAGCGGGAAAGGATTCCCGATGTGGCGTTTCGTACTTTTTACTCTCGATTCCAGCCACCAGTTCTATCTGAGGGATTTTCCTCTATCGAAGCCTTTCCCTTTATCCCACGATTCTCGAACGAGGAGGATCGGGAAGGGTGGTGTCAATGGATGGAATAAAAGGCGCAATATCCTTTCTTTTTTTTTTGATAGAAAGTAATGAAATACTCTTCGACTTTGGTACCCGTATAGTGCTGGGAGTTATGTTTGTCCCACTATGTGGAATCTTTTGTAGGATCACTCCCAATCGAAGAGATACTTGATTAAAATATCCTCTTTACGTTAAGCTTTTCCTTGATTGAGGGGGAGGGGAAAGGGGGTATGTATTTAAGGATGGAGTACAAAAGGGATTATCCTTCTCTCTCTCTCTTCAACACACACTCACCTTTTCAATTGCACTTTGGTTCTTCGTATAAACCCATTTCTCTTTCCCCAGGATTATCCGGTAACCACATTAATTCTCCCATGTCATACCGTGGACTAGCTTGGAACGAGGATGTGGTGGAGCGGCAACGGGAGTTGGATCGATTGATAGAAGAGAATGAAGGAGGGAGGGTGAGCCCACAAAGGCTGCGACGAGCGGCATCCCTACATGATCGGTTAGGCAAGTTGATACGGGAACAGGAGAATGAGGAGGAGGAGGGGGAGGGGACAGGAGGGAGTGGAAAGGGAAGACTTCGATCACTTCGTCGTCGACATACCCTCAGTCGACTACCTCAATCTTCAGCTTCTCCGCCTAAAGATCAGACCAGGGTCATCCGTGCCCATTCATCCTACCCTGGGCCTTCGGGGATAGGAAGTAGGCCCTTTGGTTTCTCCACCCAGATGACTGGTCTGTACCTTTCCCTGGGCCTTGGAGTACCGATCCTTGTGCTTCTTCTCTACCTGAGCCTCTCTACCCTATGTCTCCTATCCATTACCGTGAGTATTTTTGTGCTGTCTGAAGTGACATCCCTACTCGTTGGATTTTTTCTCCTTCTCCCCGTGATGGGTTTGGTCCTTGGGAGCGGTCTGGTCCTATGGGTATGTATGCAACTGGCATGCTGGGCCGTGCACATGGCCAAGCAAGGTGGATCCATGATTGGATTGTTGTGATGGCGGAAAAGATAGATAAGTCGCATCATATCTATCACCATCACGTGTGTGTATGTATGAAGGGCAGGAAAGCGAGGTTCGGCTATTGCTTGTCATTTTTCTTTCCCTTTCACTATCATCGAAAAAAGCAGAATCGAGCACGCTTTTAAAAGTAAAAGGTACCTTTCCTCGTTTCTTACTTTCCTGATTGACTCATATATGCATACATTCACCCCTCCTTTTCATCTGTGCATACACGGATTATGCTTTGAAATACCCCCCTTGGGGCACGAGAATGTTTTTATTCGCCAAGGAGATATCATCACATTATTGTGTAGGTAATCTTTGTCACGATCAGTCTCGGTTGCTTTTGAAGGGACATGAAGCACTTTCCCCATGATTGGAAGAGATCCGCAATCCTTCTTACCGCCAGCCTTCCCGATAGACTGACACACACTCATCTAAAACAAGGTCGCACATGGCGGTTACCATATGTCTTACCGCGATACCTTTCTCATACACAATCTCCTACTAGCATTCCTCTAGCCTAGTTATTTTGGGAGTGAGTTCATTCGATGACCTCACTATCATTTCTCCACACAGATGGGTGAAGCTGCTATAAACCATCATACATACAACGGTGTGCTGTTCTCTGGCATGAGGAGGACGTAAGGCTATGCTGCACATTGGTTATCATGTTTTATACAACCGTGGGCCTTGGCAGCCGCAGTACCACCTGGGGAGCTAGGGCAGCCCCCATCTGGTTAAACCTGGCTTAGCTGGGCTACTCTCGGCCCTTCTTTCATCACTGGCTTCCGAGATGGGTAAGGGGGGAAGATAGCTTAGCATACTTGGCGTAGGAGCTGAGACCGCGTGTCTCGAATGGTTCATTCATTCTCTCTCTCTTCCTCTATCTCTTGACTTCCCCACTCCTCCTCCTTTTTCTCTCTCTTTTTTTCAATACATTTTCCTTCCCTTCCTCTTCTCAGAATGAGCTTGTAAGTCGAGTGTACTCCTTGAGCAGACTTGGTGATTGCTTTCTCACTCTACTTGCACTCATCTTTGGGTAGCCGTGGTTTCAAAAAGGCCATCAACCGGCTTCCTGCTCAGTTTCTCAATAAGACGGGAAAGCTTGAAGGTGAGCTTTTGATCCCATTCAATATACTGATCTCCCTCCCTCTTTGCCCCAATGACTCATTCCCTTCCCTCACTCATCTAGTGGAAGCTGACCCGGAACTTGCCGCGCTAGCTCGTCAATTCGAAGAATTTGAACGCGCTTCCGGAGATCTCTTGACTGACTCTTGCAAATTCCGCAAGGCCGTCCTTGGTAGGCTAGGAAAAATGCCACTTACTCTATTGCTTTAATATCTCGCTCATTCCTCTCTTTCCTCCCTCTTGTAGCAATGGTGGATAGTCAAGTAGCCTTCTCAAATACTCTGATTGAGCTCTACGACCTTCCTGGGACCAATACCCCCACCCCAACGGCCACTCTGGATGCTGCTCGTACCTATGTGTCCATCATCTCTCGGTGTAATTCCTCTATTACACCCTTGCTTAGCACCCTGGAATCCGTGGTCATCCGTCCCACGGAGAACCTTGTCGGACTGCTCCAGAATGTCCGCAAAACCTTGGACAAATGTGGACGGAAGCAGCTGGATTATGTCCGCCACAATCAGTCACTCTCCAAGCTCTCCACAAAGACTGAGCGCTCCCTTGAAGAGGAGCGCAAGATGCACAAGCAGCAGACCGTCACCGACGAATCCCACGAGGCCTACCAGAATATTATCGCTCGTCTCAAGACCGATCTTCCTATTCTCTTCCAGCTCCGTTCCCAACTCATTCAACCCATGTTCAAGACCTTTGCCCGCGTTCAGCTCCGTGTCCAGGACATCTATTACAACCAGCTGGAAGAAGTCACGCGTCTTGGCGTTTTCGACATGCAATCTCCCATTGTGGAGCATTTTACCGCCCGCCAGGCTGAAGGTGATTCTCTCCTTGGTGCCCTTAACTTCCCTGGGGGCAAGCCTTCCGCCACCTCCCCCAAACCCAATCTTTCTGGCAAGTCCCCCTCCTCTTCTCAGCCTCCCTCCCCTAATCCGGCTACTGCCGCTGCCACCTCAGGTATCGCCACTTCTCCCACCACTCATGCCGCTCCACCACCCGCCTATACGCCCCCTCCCCCCCGCCGCTACCACCTCCCCTTACCCCTCGGCCCAAGAGGAGAAGGCTAAACTGGCTGGACAGACCACTAGTTCTGGACCTACGTCGGGTGCTGTGGCGGGGACAGGGGCTATGGCAGGAGCAACATCCGCTACGGTGCCCCACTCTACCACTGCAGGTAGTTCGATCTATCCTCCCCCCCCTCCTCCCCCTCCCGTATCCGCCACCACTACTGCTTCATCTTCCTATGTCGTTGCCTTGTATGATTACACGGCCCAAGACTCTGGAGATCTCTCCTTTTCCGAAGGAGATCGTATTCAGGTTCTCCATCGGTCCATGGATACCAATGATTGGTGGAAGGGGACTATCAACGGTAAGACTGGTGTCTTTCCCGCCAATTATGTGCGGGAAGAGTAAAGGAGTATATGTGCGTGGAGTGTGAGGGAAGATGCGCCACTATGAAGGCTCTCGTATCCCAGATATCCCGGTATACTGCATGTCTTATGGTTTAACGCATCAACTCTCTCTTTCTCCGTGTCCACTCTTCAACCCTACTAGATGGGTGTCTTGACAATAAAAATCCATTTTTTTTCTACCACCACACATTTCCGTTATCTTAATGGTGTCGAGCCACATGAGGGGTGGTTCCTTGAGCCGGATGCCGAATCAAATGATATGTTCCTTGCGTCGACTTTCTGATCTTTTTTTCCCGGGCAAGGACGTTCAAGTAGGCTTGGACCTTGTCCTCCGAAATATTGTAGAGAAAGGGGGCTTTGTACACAATGTGCTGAATGATAAACGAGTGAAGAGACTTTAGGATCAAATGGGAAGATCGGCCGATGAACTGAAGGAAGTTCGGTTCGATGGTTCGAAGGCCTTGAAGCTCCGAAGCCGCCAATGTCATCTTATCCCTTCTTTCCTTCATCCCCTCATCCTCCTCTTCGTACCCCTCCTCTGCTTCCTCCCCACCTGGGATCATTTCCTCAAGGAGGTCTAGATGATAAGGGGGTCGAGGTCCGTGACCACCAAGGGCCTCCTCCGCATCTACTGGTATATACGTCCGTGGGGCTGTGGGTCGAAGGAACCCGCGTGCCACCCAAAAGTTTAACGTCACTAGCAAGGAGACTTCATCAATCCGTGTGGATCCCATAAGTTGATCCAACGTCCTGGATCCTGAGGAAAGAAGGGTAGAAAGATGAGATGATACACAAGGATAGCCTTCACAGCCCGCCTATCAACCCACAGCATACCTTTCTTGTTAAACTCTAAAAGGACAGTGGCTTGCATTGGACTTACTACTAGTTCCACTACCTGAGGTCCTCCGTCTTCATCATCTCTCCCTCGTTTCCGGGACCCCAGCTTGACCTCGAGGATCGCTTGGCCCATATGCGGTTGCCAGTCAATGTACCTTCCAGGAGCTTCGTTTTTGTATGCGTCCTCAAACGCTACCATGGCCCTAATCATAAGTGAGTGTTTGAATTAACCAAGGAAAGGACCACTCATACTCAAAAAATTGCGGACATGAAACGTACTTGAGAACAGCGTTGGGAAGAAGCCACTCTTCCTCATCAATCTCAGGCCAAAACATCTTTGAAAGGACTCGCGGATTGATATTGGGATTAAGAGACAATGTAGAGGGAGGGTGGGGGCATGAGGGAGAGTCTAATCTTCGTTTCAGATTATCCTTCATTCGTTCATAATAAAAGGAGCTCAAAGAAATGTCCTTCATCATAATCCTGCATGTCTTTAGCGCCTCTTGTCCAAATCGGAATTGAAGTAAGTCAAGGTTTTCCTTCTGTAGGTTGCAAGTAAGGTGAGTAAGGCTCAAGAACATCCTCTTCCCCTCCCCTTTTAAACCGCAGAGAGGATCCTACTTACCTCAATTTTTGTCCCATATCTCTTTAATCGCAACAATCTCTGGGCCATAATCTCCTGAATCTCAATGGTGTACCCAGTCATCTCGGGAAAGAGACTGATCAGGGCTGTGACCGTGTCAGTCGTTTTTAGTCGTAGGACCGCCAATTCTAGATGGGAATTCTCAAAGTAAGTGCATAGTTCAAGGAATTACCCCCCTCACATCCCTACGTACTAGGATCTGCTTCGATAGGGTCTGGGGTCCAATCTTCTGAGTTCCATGGGGCGTGATGTAGATCAATCATGTCCTCTCGAAGGACTTGGCCCTTCCGTAATTCCTCGTGGAGTTCAGGGTACGTCTTGGTATCCAGTAGAGCAGCCACAATACATCGAATCGTATCTGGTCTCAATCTATGATGACCAAGGTACTCTCATCAGCATGATAGTGCAGGAAAGATCATAGGAACGAAAAAAATATGACTCATACTTAAGGTAGGCCCGAAGTGGTTTAGAAGCCATTTCTAGGAGGACTCCAGAGGAGTCCAAGTACCGCATGATCCGGATGGTGATGATGTAGCAATGGAGGATAACCGAAGTTTGAGTCCCGGGACGAAAGAGGTATTTTTTTGTGCTAGTAATATGGGAATAGTTATAATTTGAGCTCATCCACCCTTCAAATCTACAAAAAAAGGCTATACGGACTTACTCATCTATATATCGTTCCCGGAGCACCCCCATCACCCTAGGGCGTTCAATGCACTCCTGTGTGGAAAGTGAAAGGGTTTTATAGGTGAATCAATGAGCATGAGAAGTCTTGGGTCAGTGCTCATCCCTGCATTAAAAATACCCTTAAATCCTCCAAGGCATGTCGAGACGCTGGGTAGTCCTTGATGATCGCTGTAATTTGCCTTGCACTAATGGAGCGCGAGTAGGGAACCATGATCAGTCAAGCTGATAGTATCTCTTTAAGTGCTGTATCATAGGAGGATAAGGAGAAATTTACCGTGAATAGCCCATGCAGTCGTGGAGAAATGACTTTGCTTCCATGCAGACAGGAGCTTTGTTCTTCTCTTCTTCCCCATCTGTTCCTAGGGCAAAGAATGATCAATATGAGTCTTTTCCCCCCTCAAAGGTACGCTTACCATGTTGCTGGTAAAAGACAAGGCGCTTCCACCGACCGAAAAAGTGATCACACCAAGATTCCAAGGATGAAATGACCGAGTGACGCAGGCTAGATGGGGAGCGGCTCACCCGGTCGACACATGCCTCCACCTCCTGGAGTATTGTCTTTTTTACCATAATCTCTACATCTATCCCCAACCCCAGGGCCTGCAGATGCTTGACCGTGAGGATAGCCGATGTCAGAGAATCAACAAGTGTGCACTGTCACGGCGGATCCAAGGTGTTTTTATGAGATAAAGGGTGAGTTAGTGACAACAGTACACCTATCGAAGCGAAATGAATAACTGCCTCACCATACTCCTTTGCGGGCTGACGTCTTCAAAAAGGGTTGAGGGCTCGAGGAGATTTTCCACATTTTTCCATCCTCCCACATCTTCCCCTACTTGAGTAGCATGGATGGCTTCCTCGGTCAGACGAAGGATATCTAAAGCTGTTGCTTCATCTTTTTGGTTGGTAATGGAAGTTGTGCCGATCGAGCCAACGATTTCAAAAGCATCTTCCAGATAATCTTGGGCATCTAAGCATCCAAGAGTATGAAAGGCATGGAAGCTTTGAGAAAGGATGTCGCTGAGGAAAAAGTCAAGTCTCCCAGAGAATATCCGACGATGACTCTCGATCATTCGACCCTTTATCTGGCGGTTCATTTTCTCTCTGTGGAAAAAAAGGGGGATAATGTGTAAGGGGCAGTACGGTATTACACATGGTTGCCTTTGTATGAAACCTACGATGTATCTACAAGCTGAGATTCCTCCTGTGTCGTACAATACGCATGGACCATGGAGGAGAGGATAGGGTTAAGGGATACTCCCATCGGCTGATCACCCTAATCATCCAGCAGATTATGAAGGTGTACGTGAGTGATAGGAGTATGAGTAATCGTATAAACCACCTACAGTCTCTTGGCCCGGGGATAGCTTGGAGATGGCTTGGGCATTCTCGGTTATGGTCGTTTGATATTGAACTAGGTAAATGGGCGGATGAGATGGACAAAGAGCATGGGGCTCAGCAAGACGCATCAACAAACCCTTACAGCACCAGTATTCCACAAACTGCCTTTGCAAGCAAGCTGGGAGAGTGATGGGCCGAACAGGACCGGAGGAGTTCCGAGCCTTCCGAAAAGCCCGTAGCGCCCTTTGATACCTTGGGTACCAGTCCTTCCACTAGACGTCATTAGGGATGTTAAGAGAGTCCAGGCGGGCGGGAAGGGGGGCGACTGGGGAGCGGGGCTCGATCACTGGAATGCCCTCCCTGCCAGGAACTTACATCATCTGAAGACCTGGTTGGGCCCTCGACGGCTTTAGACACGGTCATATCAAAGAAGAAAAGACCAAAAATGCTTGACTGCTATACAAAGGGGAGTGGTGTACTTGAAAGGAATGGCGGCTGGGGAGAAGAATGATCAAATGGGAAGAGGAGGATAAGAAGAGCACGGTGTACGTTTCTTTATTGACATCTACATATCATCGCCTGTGGATACATTCATGCTGGAGGACTTTCCTGGCCAGGTGGGGATAGGGACGAGCTTGTCCGACATGGGCTCCTGTGTATCGTGACGTGGGCAGGGGATATGGAAAGGACAGTAGGGGCCAAGCCCATTATTCCATATGCGACTATTAAAATATATTTCGTTGCTATTATCATCTTTAATTTATGACTGAGATGTTCCAGTATAAGAGAATTGCAAGTCAGCTCCAAATTTGATGACGTTTTTTAATCCATCATAGATGTCTATGGAAACACTGGCTGATCCTGGAGTCGCTGTCAAACTAATCTCTATAAGGATGAGCATTGATCGGATCTTTCCATAGGTAAAACTAGTGAATCTTTCAGTTAATTGTTCGATAGGATGAAGGATCCTTGATCCTAGGGACCACTCAAGCATATCCTTAAATCCTCCTTCCTCTGTGTAAGCCGTCAGCCCCATTTAGGGGATAAGACCAGGATAAAGACGTCGCCATTTGCCCATTTCTCTTCTACTAGGAAAATCTAAGGATCCTATAATAATACCATGATGGATCAGGGGACGGCCAGGGGATTTCTATATAGTGAAAGGCGAATTAAGACATCAACTGAGGAAGGCATTCCTTTGATGTGGTATCTCCTGGTGCACCAAAATCATATCCAAGGATGGGCCCTGAAATAGGGGCCTATAATTGTTGCGCCAAATAATAGGACTTGATAAACATGTCACTTCCTGCAGTGCAGAATGTAACCGCCACCCTCGTCCTGTCCTCTCTTCTTCCTCCTTTTCTTCCCTTCTTCTTGTTCATCTTGCCGAGGCTACTTGTCTCTCTCTAATCAATCATCCTCTTGTTCGTTTACGGTACTGCCCTTCTTTCACACACCTTTCCACTTCTGTTCAACGAGCGGTAACCTTAACCAAGCTACTCGATCATTACCTTGGGGCGACAATATTCGTCCATCTCCGAGTAAACCTACCTTCTTCCGCCCTCTTTGCACGTGTACCCAGGAACAGGCTGGTTAGCGCGAGTTCGCGTGTACCCAGACCCTTAGCCTTTCTCTCTTGCATTCATCCTCACTCCAAGCAAGGTATTGGTTAGCGAGATTCCATTCAACCCCACTGGGCACTCCTCGAATAGGGCACGGTCATCCCCTTCCCGTATCACATCTCTGAATTTGCGAGCCCTTTTCCTGAATAACAGGACTGAGCGCGGATACATGCCTTCAGACCCGATCCCATCCCATCAGGCAAGCTCCCCCGAAAACGCCAAGAAGGGAGCAAAAGATAAGTCGAAAAGGACGCCTCCTCCTTCCCGAGGTAATGCTCATCGAGGACGATATTCCCCAGCCCATACGATCCAGGCTTCTCGTGGGGCTCCTGCTTCAGGCTTTCACTCTAGCCATGATGGGCGCCTTCGCCAAAATCGTGGAGGAAGACTAGGGCAGGGCTCAGGGATGTATCCTTCACATCTCCCCTCCTATGGTATGTATTAGGTACGAGGATCTTTTCAGAGGCATTCTTCTTATACTCATCTTTCCTCATTGATCCCTCTTTCTTATATCACTCCCGTTGAACAATTGGGTGATGGGGTAATAATAGATCCACACCCTAGGGGAGAGACCTTTGCTCGAGGAGGGAGAGGAAGGGGTCGTGGGAGCCCAAGGGTCTTTCGAAGCCAGTCGTCAGTGCCACACACTGGGAAAAGGCGTGGTAGGGGCCAGCCCGTAGATAGCGATGACGATGCCCTATGGTATATGCCAGGGACTGTTGATGAGGAGGACGAGGATGAAAAGGAGCACGGGGGCGTGGATGGAATGGGAAAAGAGTTAAGGCTTGGAAGGAGGGCTATGGTGACTGATATATCCTCAGAAGCAGGAGCTACAACGCCCACCAAGGTTATCACAAGTCGAGGAGCCATCCCTTCCGATCGACGAATCTGGCTGGAAACGTCCAAATTCCCTATGGTTCCAATTTCTCCTCAAGCAAATGCTACCGCTCCCTATAACCTGGAAAGTGATGCGATAAAGACAGGGACTGAAGGTCCCACCGATCTCAGAAGAGGCGGAAGAAAGGGAAAAAAATCGGGGAAAAGGAAGACGAGGAGGAAAACAAGGTATTGGGGCAACGGAAGACAAACTTGACACAGATGAACTAAGGGTAGCGGAAAGGACGAAGGAAGAGGGGCTATTTGATCCTGACCAAGGTAGAGGAAGGGGTGAAGGTCGAGGGGATAGGAGGGGCGGGAGAGGGTTCGGGAGGCCAGGAAATCAGGCTTCTTCCCTCATAGCCTCCACCCCAAATCCCCCGGCCATCACCAGCGGGAGGCCACGATTAAATGTCAGTGCTGTGCATCGGACCATCGAAGGGTTAGAGGAATGTTTACGCGCTCTAGGTGCCTGCCCTGTTCAAGGGAGCTTCTCTGAGGAAATTACTTACTGGAAGGAGCAAGCATCCTTTCGACAAAGGTACGCATGAGTGACCTTGGTCCAGGGATACATATCTCTAACGGATATCTTTGTTCTCATAATACCCCCTACTTACGCTCCTCTATATTTCTATTCTTCATTGTGGTAGTCTGCTGGAGCAGTACATGACCTTATTGCAATCCCCGGGATCAGCATCTGTTGATTTACTGGATAAGGCATGGAGAGAGGGGGCACACGGATTGGTGGACGGCGTCAGGAAAGCGTTACGTCGTCACTTGCGCTCCTCTTCTCAGGAAGAGGACAAAGAGAGGGAGGGCATAGAGGGGAGTCTAGAGACACCAGGTGAATTTTTCCGCTCTCTTCTTTCCACCCACCTGGCCTTGTCAGAAGAAGGCTTTAGGGAGGTGATGGAGGAGGCCCATGCTCATCAACCCAATGGATGCATCGGGCGTCTGCCCTGGTGGAAGGTTCTTCCAGCCCTCGGGGATATTGCACGATACCGAGGAATGTATGGTCTGGCGAGTGGGGGAGAGAGCGAAAGGATGCGTCGGTGGTGGATTAGTCGTGCTAAGGCCTGGTACCGTCTGGCCATGCGTCT
>KZ987841.1:0-18204 GCA_003614145.1 Piptocephalis cylindrospora
CTCTTGCCCATCTCCTCTCCCAGCCCCTTCTTCCTCAACTTTTCCTGAGCCTTATGGGCGGCGCCACCTTTCTTGTCATTCCCGTCCTCCACTGTCTCTTCCACTCCCCCATCGCCTCCCCCTCCCCCGCCCCCGCTGCCTCCAATACCCTCGCCTTCCTCCTCGGCTATCCCTCCGAAGGCACCTCCGTCGACCCCACCTCCCTTTTCTTCCATTGCCTCTCCCCAATGAGCCCTCGTACCCGTACCCTCCTCCTCGCCTTCCTCTTTGGCTACTTCACCCGGAGGTCCTACGAGCTCGAGGTCTTCACCCTGAACTCAGCCTGGTCCCAGGCCCAGATCGAATCCTCCAGGGCCGTACGCTTCGTCTCCCAACTCTCCCATGAGCTGCGTACCCCTCTCTCCGCCATCCTCGGTTGGACTGAAATCCTCCTTCATCCCATGAATACCCCATCCTCCTCCAGTCCCCCCACAGCCTCCTCTCAAAGGGTCTCCACCACCCCGAAAGGTGACGAATCTGACGGCGTTCGATCGGGTCTACGCGTCATCCATCGTTCCGCTCAACAACTTCTCTGTCTCCTCAATGACCTCTTGGACGCGACAAAATTGGGCGCCGATAAGATGAATGTCGACGTTGGTTCCTTTGACCTCGAACGTCTGGTCCTCGAGGTCTGTGATACCATGTCCGGTCTCCTTCCCCTCACCCTTTCCCAAAGGAACCAACGAGAGGGTGATACTTCCTCCTCTTCTTCCTCTTCCTCCTCCTCCCCCTCTTCCTTCAAATCCGCTCCTATCACCTCTTTTCCTCTCGAGCTGCTTGTCGATTACCCAAAATCGGTTCCGGCCATGTGGTATGGTGACTCTGGTAAAATTCGTCAGATCATTTGTAATTTAATGTCCAATGCCATCAAGGTACTGTTGTTGTTGTTTTTATCCCTCTTCCATCAATCTCGGGCAACTTTGAGGGAGAGAAGCGTCTTTCTCTCTTTTTTTTTTCTCTCTCTCTCCCTCTTTCTCTCTCCCTCTTTCTCTCTCTCTCTCACTCACCCATTCATTCACACCCTCTCCCGCAGTATACCAAGGTGGGATCTGTCACGATCAAGGTCCGTGTCCATCCTCATCCTTCTCTAAAGGATCATCCCGACATGGACCCCTATCCTCCTTTATCCGATCCCGAGGAGGGGAAGCATGAGGATAATGTCTCCTTTTCTAGCCCTTCCCTACACTGGGTGCTGGTTGAAGTCCAGGATACTGGCGCGGGCATCCCGGCAAAGAGACAAAAGGAACTTTTCAAGGAGTTTACCCAACTTATCCCCACCTCCTCCTCCGCCACCTCCGTCCTCCCCTCCCCCTCCACCTCATCCGATGGGGATAGTCATTCATCCGGCTCAACCGAGATGACCAAGGAGGTTGAAACCCTCCTGGAGGATCCCCTGGATGATGAAGAGAAAAGTGGAAATGGTGAGGAGAAGGAAGAAGAAGAGGAGGAAAAGAGTGAGGAAGAAGAGGTGGTCACTCAACAGCCCGGAACGGGTTTGGGTCTCTACTTGGTCAAGCAACTCAGTGAGCTCATGGGCGGTAGGGTGTGTATGACCTCCAAGGTAGGGGAGGGTTCTACCTTTTCCTTTGAACTTCCCCTTCAACGTGTTCCCTCCCCCAACGCCGACGTATCATCCTCCACCATCATCCCTTCCCCCACCACGACAGCGGGCCCCAATGCACCACAGGCCTCTTCACCCAATTCAAGGTGTGGGAGGGAGAAGCAAGAGGGGATCAAGTACTCCCACCACTCGAGGAAACCCTCGGGCCCCAAGGACCATTATCCCTGGGAGGCATTTCCCTCCACCGATCCAAACCCAAGATCAAGGGAGAGGGCTGCCACCAGACCCAATGCCTCCCCTACCTCCTCGTCCCTCATGGGTCTGGAAACCCCTTCGTGGTCCCGTGGCCTCGTTGCCTCTACACCTTGGGGCTCTGGCCCTGACCTCATTGGCCTTGCCACCGGTATGCTCCATGGGTCTGGTCATACAAATCATTGGGAGGATGGTGGAGAGGAGGAGGAGGAAGGGGAAAAGGGGAAGGAGGGTAACCTTCTTCTCTCCAGCAAGGAGGAAATTTACCCCAAACATGGAGGATTGGTTGACGCCCTCTCCTCCTCCTCCAAACCGGATGAGGTTTCCCAAAGGGAAAAGGGTCAAGGGTATGAGTGGAGTACGGTGAACGAGTCCTCCCTCCTCTCCCACCGATCCTACTGGGTCATTATTCCCCACCGTGGTATGTCTGATCAGCTCACCAATATCCTTCATGGCTGGGTCGAGGGTGATGCTAATGGCAATGAGAAGGAGGAGGAGGAGGAGGAGGATGTTAGAATGGGGGCAAATTCCATCAAGAAAGGGATGGATTCCATCGAGGAGGAGGGTCGGGCCAAGGATGGGAGGAGTTCAAAGGGGGAAAGTTCATCAAGCCCCACGAAAATAGGAAAAGATCGAATCAAAACCGCCTCTTTTGTCACCGATCCCTCCCGTGGTGGCCTTTGTATTCGAAGGTCCAGTTCCTTGAATGATCCCATCCCATCTCCTAATAATGATCCGAGGTATGCTCCGAAAAAGTCCGTTTTCATCATTGATCTTCACGGTCGGATGTCCTCGCTCTCCTCGGGTGCAGAGGAGGAGGAGGAGGGGGATATGGCCGGAAAAGATGGAATTGGGGTAAGATGTCTTGCTGTGTCATCCCTCCTTAAGGAACGGTCCAAGTACCATGGGGGAGATACTCAGGATGTCGTCCTACTTCTCGAAAGTGGTGGTTTCCTCGGTGGCTCCCTAGGTGGTGTGAAATCCCAGCTTGTCTCCTCGATCATCCCTCTTTCTCCAGATTCACACTCTAAGATTTCCCCCCCCCTGAGATCTACTTTTCTCTTTCATGATCATCATGATCACCATTCCTCCTCTTCTCCCTCTGGCGCCACTACCACCTCTCCTGCCTCGAGGGCTACTCCCCTTCATCCTCGACCTTCCCTCTCCTCCACCCACTCCTCCTACTCCGCTCATTCCACCCACTCACCCTCCCCCTCCCCACCCATTCATTTTTCCAGAGGAACTTGTGGTATGATCATCAAGATTGCCGCCTTGGAATCAGGGGTCGCGGTGGTGTGGGTCAAGAGACCCGTGTCGGAAAGGGCCTTGTGGTCCGCCGTCATTGGTGGAATCAGACAGGCCAGTAGGAGGTGCGGTTTTGTCGAAGTTGGGAGCCCCACCCCAGAGATGGCCAAGTCTACCCCTCCTCTTCATCCCTCCTCCCATTCAGATTGTCCAGATGGTGGGGAAAGGCATCGTCATCAGAACTCCTCTTCTTCCTCCCCGTGGATGGGGAGGTTCCGAAGGGCTGTTGTCGAGTCTGGTGTCTCCAATGGTCTGGATCTTGGAGAAAAGCTTCGGCTGCCAGATAAGGCTCAGGAAAAGTTGAGGAAGAAGGGGCTGGGAGAGGAGATGGGCAAGAGACCTATTCAGAAAATACGAAGAGAGGTATCGGACGGGACAAAGAGGGAGGCACCTTCCTCCATAGGACTGGGTGGGGAACAAACTGATTATCTATCTGAGGTGATCGAAAGGGGCTCCTCCGCGGAATCGCGTAGAGGGAAAGGAGACATGTCCCAGGGAAACGCCCCTACCTCCCTCCAAAGGCGGGTATCCGAAGGCTGTGGAGGTGAGTATAGGAGGAGAAGGAGGGATGAAGCCATGAAAATGTTAGAGGTCAGCACCCCTGGTCTTGGTCACCTTCACTCTGGAGGTATTCTACCCATCTCCTCCACCGTCACCTCCCCTTCCCCCCCTCCGCCACCCACCTTCCTCTTAGTCGATGATGATCCTATTACCCAAAAGCTCCTCCATCGTCAACTGACCCTCATGTGCCGGCCCTCCCCCAGGATTGTCATGGCCTCCACGGCCCAGGGTGCTCTTTCTTCTCTGGAAACCTTCAAGGCAGATCAGCAGCGAGGGCCCTCCGATTCTATGGGTCGGCTGGTCGTCTTGATGGATCAGCACTTGAAGGCACTGGGTACCTGTCGTATTAAAGGAAGGAGAAATAAGGAGGGTAATCTTTCTCTGGGCACGGAAGTGGCCAAGGAAATGAGATCCAGGATAGCAGGGACTGTTTCCGTGACAAATGATCACCAAGAGGAAAGGAGGGGAGGAGAGTCTATGGTTACCCCTTTGAGGAAAGACGGTAACCCCAGTTCTCGTGCTCAATCTCCCCCCCCCCCCCTCCTCCATTTCGTCTTACTCCTCCACCGGCTCCTCCTCCTCCGCCTCTCCATCCTCCTCCCTCCATCTCTCGATCCTCCTTCTCAGCGGAGATAGTGATCTGGATAAACTTCCTCAAGTTCAGGACGGGACCGTTGATGCGACACTCAGGAAGCCATGGGGGATGGCCGAGTTGAAAAACACTCTCCTTTCCCTTAATGTAGATCTGGGTTGATGTGGAGAGCGATACCCCTTACGGGCCTCTTTCTACCTTAATCGCTCCCTCCATTATCTTTCTCCATCATGTGTTGCGTGTGTATGTCATACTTTTCCCTCATTTGCTCCCTCACTGTCTATGTCTACGTGTTTGTCTCCACTTTATACGCTGTGAGCTGTCCTCGTTTCATTCAAGTCAATACATTACTTACTCTTTCGCCACTTAACAACACAGTAACACAGTGCTTCTCCCCACCAAACACATAAGGAATCAAATCGTGTAAAATCAATGGATCTCCAATCACTACATGGCAACCAAGAACCACTCTCAATACCCTTCATATCTCACATGCGTTCCATCCGAATATAAGCAAACCTGACCCAGCCGGGCGTTGGATCGGCGGCTACCCGTGCTGCAACCTTTTGCTCCAGGACTCCTTCGACTGCAGACCATCGCTCTGCCCCAAGTCGAAGCCGACCCCAGCGTTGCACTAAACCCCGAACGACGGCAGCACACGCTTGGCCATAGACCTGGCTGGAGATGCGACCATCATCGAAGATGGGCCAAGCGGTCATGCAGGCACGGTGCTCGGCGTATTCGGCAACATAAAAATCACCCTTGGCGGCGGCCAAGGAATGGTTGATCTCATCATCGCTTCGTAGATAAACAGGGAGGACAAGGGAGGAGACCTCAGTGGAAGATAAGAGGTCCTCACGGTGCATATCTTCCAGGGTGCGCATATACCGATCCATCAATCGAGCTCCGGTGAGGTCGGACAACGGATCCCTCAAAACGAGGGCAAAGACCAGTTGGCCCCCCCGTCGTAGCTCTTTAGCACGGGCCTGGAAAAAGTGGGTCATGTCTTCCTTGGCCCGACGAGACGCTTCTCCGGATCGGAGCATACCCCAGACCAGATCTTCGGTAGTCTGGGACTCTGAGGAAGGGAGGGGAGGAGGGACCTTGGAGAGGAATTGAAGATGCATCACCGATACGGCCATGTCAGCGCTACCCTGCCGATCCCCGCAGTAGGGGTGAAAAAGTCCGCCATCCTGACAGATAATGTCCGGTAGTAACAGGTCCCCCAAGGAAGTGAGGATCGTTGGGGAGATGGGGAGGGAGGAGGGACGACGATGAAGCTGAATCCGGGAGCTAGGTCGGGTTTCGTGCATGGCCTGTAAGATCGTGTCCAGGGGCTCGGTGACTCCAGCTCCCCGGGTGACATCGAGAATATGGTAAGGAGAGTTTGGATCCGTTTGACGAGGAAGATCTTGAACTACAAAAAGAGAGGAGGAGTCAGGCGGATGGACGGATGAGAGATATAAGATAAACGTCTCTTTCAAGACGTACGGGCTTCTTTTAGTAGACGAATAACCGGGAGAAATCCCAAATTGTCGAGATGACCAGCAATGACCTGCTCTTGCATGGGTTCGGTGAAGTGAATAATGGGATGTGGGGTAGCACGGGGGGTCATGGGAGGAGGGCAGCTGCTTAGAATGACATAGAATCCGAGAGATCCGGTAGTACAGCTGGTTACAAGATGGAGCGGAGCAAGAGGATGAGACTGCGGGAGAAGGGAGGAAGAAGTGGCTTACTCTGGATGACGACAAAGGTGTATGGATGGCTATGATTTATAGAGGTGGAACCTGGGGTCAAGAGAGATAAGGGAGGGGAGCCTGGGAGTTGTGAGTGAGCAGAGCCCATCCACACGACACAGACACGGCACAATACGATCCGCACCGCCGATATACGTGTGGGGCTGGGCAGCTTGGGGCCGATGCACGCATTTTTCCCATCACCGAGGATGGGAGAGAGCAGAGCAGAGCACAGAGCGGGAAGATACGTTGGGGTGGAGGGGGAAAGGGGGACCTGTGGAAACATTAATAATACATAGGGACGTCCGGATATGAAATATATCATAGAAAACGAATGATTAGGATATTTTCAATATAGACCATCTTCTACATCCTGGATACATGTTTAAAGATTACCATACTTTTGAAGATTGTAGAAAAGTAATACTTCCCGTAGCCCAGTCGTCTAATCTTTTTTCTTTAGGTTCGACTCTGAGTGCGTTATCCCTCCCTTGCACTAGGTCAAGTTCAAGAACCCCAATGGTACCGTCTCCACTGCTGGCCACCATCTTCTTTGTGGATCCCGTGGTCATTTACCCCGGAAGGGGGTACACTAATGGTTTTCTGTAGTGTCCATTTCAAAAATTACAGTACAGGGCATACGTCGGGAACATTGTTTCTGGTGTCACGCAGCCCGGCCGAATGAGGCGGGCTATGTGTTCGGATGCCTTTAGCGCCTACCCCATTAGGGAAAATAAAATGGTTTCAACAACAACACTGTAGAAAAGTGCGATGAAACTTCATCGCCTACAATGCATTATAGGAACCAAGCCGCAAGCGCATCACCATCTATCCAAATTCAGAAAACCATACGTAGAACACTGGGTCACGAGAGGACGATGAGATACTGTGATCACTGATAGGATGATAGGATAATAGGATGCAGCCATACTACTTTCCCATACGGTCTATGTCATACTCCCCTACGTTATAAACAGGTAAATCGCGCAAACAATGATGATCGTACATAGGCAAGGGCGGGAGGACGCGAACATGGAGAATGATGTGAAAAAGAACATTCTAGTCTTGCCTCTTACTCACGAAACGGTATTGTCTGGAGTCCACTTTTGGATAAATTTATTCTTGTTTTAATCTGCAGTGATATTACCAGTATCTTGACTAGCCCGGAGCCCTTGTTCTACTATTGAATTGAGTGATGGTTTAATCATGACATAATGATTTGGATGGATATGATAAAATCCTTACTCTTTATTTAGGTAGATAAATGGTGCAATTCAAATTCGACACACCTTACGCCTAAATGAAAAAGCGGTATTTCAAGAATGCATTATATGCGTGTATTTATCAAGTTGACTTGAATACCAGAGAACATAACAGCTAACAAATCAGGATACACTCTTATTTTTAAAGATGACCAAGCTCGCTATCCAATAAAAACAGGCTGTAGGAAAAGGACATGTTTGGAAGGAAAGGTAATGAAATGGAATATCAGCTGATTTGGGTGGGAAAGTTTCCCAAAAGTCCATCAGCCCATCCTACCAAAGGCAAATAGGCTGATATGCCACTGCCCATGTGGTTCATGGACAAGGAAAACGACCATGATTATTGAACCATGACGGGGTTTTGCGATAAAATATAATCCAAGAATGATGATGATGGTGATAAAATCATTTTATTTTCCCTAGTGGGGTAAGCAGATGGACATTTGAACACCGTATCTGCTAGGAATAATGATAAACAGTAACATTAATGATACATTTTCCTAACGAGTCGATGTACGTTGCTCTCCATTAAGTATAATCAATAGTACAGAGGAACTCCTAAAAAGAGAATAGACATTTTACCTTCAAGTAGAGACGGAAAATCAGCCATTCTTTGTAGTGAGAGCTTCATGCTTGAATAATCGTTGATCTATTCGCAGATGATAGTATTTCGTCTTATCTCTCCATCTCAACAGAAGTGAACGAATGATGAAGAGGAATAGTGGGCCCTGACCTCTGGACTAAATGCTAGAGATCCCCCTATCTCTTGGGTCTACTTCTCTAGACATGTGTCACTCAAATCAAATAGCCCTTAAGATGGGAGCCCTACTCTACGCAAAGTATGCGAGGCACTTTTGAAACCTGGTAAACAATTGCGGATAATACATATTAACAGCAAATGCATCCTGTTATCCATCAGAAATCAGATATCGGGAAATGCAATACCCGAATGGGTCCTTCGCTCCCCCAAATACCTTTTATGTGCTGCGTCAAGCTGAATTCAGTGGTAAAGCTGTTTGCTTTGAAAACCCATTTATTTTCTGGTCCCCATACCAACTATGTTGCTCTGTAGGGTTTACCCAGAAAAATTACGCCTGCCGCATAGACAGATAGACCCGAACGCTACCCTGCGCACAGTCAGGTATGTAGGTACGTGGTACCGTTCCCCTCCAGTGGTGAAACTATTAATTTGTGCCCTCATATACCCACGGCCAAAGTGAGTCAAGGGTATCAGAAATTTTAATACAATGTTACTCCCGATAGGGAAAATGCCTGAATTTTCCAGCCCAAGCCACCATTTGTGCGGTCGCATTTTCAGCAACAGTAAGCCGCATGGCCTTAGTGGGCTCATCCTTTAGCTCATGCCTCAGCAAGAAGGTACAGTAGGAGGACGGTTGTCGTTGGCTACAAAAAGGGACCGACTTTAGTCTACCTTCTTCCTCTCAACTCTTATCCTCCTATCCACACCTTATTCCGTCTCCTCCCTTCCTCGCTACTACTTAATGCTGCGTCGAATTACTCCAAGCTTCATTCGACAGGGTCGCGTTCCCATCCGGAGCCTTCCCATTACCCGTGCCCTGTCTGCCCCGGCATATTCCTCCAGCTCCCTCCTGGCCCGTGCACACCCTCCCGCGCGTATTCAGGCGAGTATAGTCCGATCCAACCCCTCTCAGTATTCAACCATCTCAGAGGAACGGCCTACAAAATCTGCCTCATCCTCCAGGTACGCTAAGTGGGGGAAAGACACGCCCCATATGTACACCAACCAAACATGACTAAAAAAATCCATCCTTTCCCAATATTTCACAGAGTCACCACGACCCATGTCATTGTCCCAGAGCAGTTGGATCGTCGTGGATATGTCCACGGAGGTGACGTCCTGGGGTGGATGGATCTTTCTGCAGCCTGTGCCTCTGGTCAATTTAGCGGAGTTGCCTGTGTTACTGCTTCAGTGGATGCTGTCCATCTTATGTAAGCAGCCCCCCATCCTGCACGGATGACAATTCACCCAACTCACTCATCCGCCCTTCACCATCACTAGTCAACCACTTCGACTGGGAGATCTCGCCATTTTAACCTCCCAGGTCACTCGGAGTTGGAGGAGCTCCATGGAGGTGAGCATTCGCGTGGAGGCCGAACACATGCTTACCGGACGGCGCACTCTGTGTAGCCATGCATTTATCACCATGGTTGCCATGAAGGAAGGTAGGCCAACCACCGTTCCGGAGCTCATCCCCGAAGGCCCCGAGGAAGTTATGATGCATGCTGAGGCCGATCTTCGTAGGTCCGAGCGCTTCCGTGAAAGAGAGCACCGGTCCAAGTCCAAGGATTCCCCCAAGGTCATTCGTGATCTTCGATCCTACTCCGACTCCCTTTCCGCTACCCACACTCCCACCACCAGCACTTCCTCTCTTCAGCTGTCCAGGTCCCCATCCACTAGGACCTGCGGATTCCTCCCCGCCGAGCTTACCCCAGCTGACTCTTTTACTGAGTCGGCCGAGACCGTCTTGCCGGCTCACACCAACATGTTTGGTGCTACATTTGGCGGCCAGATGATGAAGTGGATGACACAATGCGCCCTCATCTCGGCCATTCGTCACTGTCGAAAGGATCTACTTCTTGTCTCCACCGACCGTCTCAACTTTCATAGCTCTACCCAAGTCGGTGATATGATTACATTACGTAGTGTGGTCAGCCGGTCATGGGGCTCCAGTGTCGAGGTGTACGTCACGTCCGAGAGCGAAGGTATCGGCAAGGGTGGATCCAACACTTGGAGCAATGACGCTTTTGTCACTTTTGTTGCCGTCGACGATCTGGATAGACCATTATCCGTCCCCTCTCTTATCCCTGCATCCGCTGAGGAGGAGAGGATGTGGGAGGGTGGCGAAGCCCGTCGGGCCCTCCGTCTCTCCCAGAGGGCTCATGTCTCTGCTGATCGAGGATGATGCTATAGAAGGGAATACATATCTTAGTTTTTAGAATGACTGCGAGCATAAAGATAATAGAAAAAGAAAAGGTTCATCGTGCTGGTTGATAACCACACATCATCCCCATTATGGGCCATTCCACCCCGTCCCATCCCATCCCATCCCATCCCATCCCCCAACTTCTTTCATTGACTAATTCCACTCTTGCAGGGCCTTACGGACTCTATCCATCAATCGAACATAGGAGGGATGAAGGACAGTGGGAGAGGGACCATCCCCTTCCCCCACAGAGGATGATGTCTTGGGGGACCAATGGGCCATAGACCGGGTTATCTTATCCAATCGAGTTTCTTCTCGATCCTTTCTCCATCTCTGCTGTGGATCTACCCTATCTAGATCGTACCCATATTCCTGCACTAAGGCCACCATTTGGCTCATCTCTTCTTCAGTTAGACCTTTCCCTTTGTAAGCCACTTTACTTTCTTCCTTTTCACCATCACCTTCCATGGCCTCTTTACCCTCCTCCTTCTGAGCTAGCTCAAGTTCAGGTAGTACCTCATACCGAAGGCGTTTGGCCGTAGAGGACCCGGTATCCCCGGAACCCTGGACATGAAACCAGTTATGGACAGAGACGCTTCCAGGCAGGCGCTGATCCCAGGTGCCGGCAATGGCCCCGACAAAGCGCTCCTCCTTGGTGGACTCCTCCCGGAAGAATCTTTGATAGTTCTTTTGATTTTCCAAGTCCACCAAGCTGGGGTCGGGGGCGAAGAGGGGGTGGGAGTGATACCAACCAATGACCTCCAGCCCATGCTGAGAAATGGCACTTCGAACTCGAATGGCCGATTCCGGATCCATCTCCACGCTCACATGCCCTTCATCCACCGCCATGGAGGAACAAGGATAGGCAGCCATGATGTGCAGAGCTGGGGAAAGGAAGAGATAAGTCCGGATGAAAAGAGACAGAAAGACGTGGAATCGACGAACCACCTTTACTTACTTTTAGTTTCATCATTCCACAAACCCCCGAGAAAACCAATGACCTCGGTGTGGCGGAGATGGGAATGAAGATCCATGGCTACAAGACACTTGGGTGTAACACGGATGGCAAAGGGTTGGGAGCCTGGGAGGCCAGATCCAGGAGCCCCATCCGTGTATTCCTCACACTTGACCATGGAGAGTGGGTCTCTGTTGGGGAGGGAGAGGGAGGAGAGGAGGGAGGGGGGGGGATAAGGTATGTGTCATTTCGACAGAGTCCTCTCATGAACATACTCATTCTGCATGGGATGATGACGATGTGGAGCAGACCTGGCGGCAGCGGATCTTTGAGGGCGAGACCGAGAGTATTCGGTCTTTCCATCGACTAGATCGGTCGCGCCCTCCTCTTGGGCCTCTTCTTGTTGATCGTGGGTATGGACTTTAGGTTCCTTTTTCCTCG
The DNA here is from genome assembly GCA_003614145.1 of Piptocephalis cylindrospora. Taxonomy (NCBI): domain Eukaryota; kingdom Fungi; phylum Zoopagomycota; class Zoopagomycetes; order Zoopagales; family Piptocephalidaceae; genus Piptocephalis; species Piptocephalis cylindrospora. Next base: position 11,671 of record KZ987841.1, read on the forward strand.
AATGTGCATCATCTGAGATTATCTCATTCTCCTTTGGCGCATAATTCCTTGGCTTCTTTGTCGAAGTGGGATGAATGACTTGCTTCCTTGCCCTTCTTGGTCTACAAGATAAAGAAGATGAGCGTGCTGTGAGGACCACTCAATTTGGCGTATCTAGCCCTCTTCAAAATTCCCATGGCTCCAGGGGTGCTTACCTAGGAATCATTTCCATGATCTCACTCTCCATGATCTGATGCGATGGAATGGCAGTGACAGGGGCAGGGGCAATGGCGGTGGCGACAGATGAGGAGGAGGAGGATGGGATGGAAACCAAAGAAGGATCGGTATTTTCCTGCCCTTCTTCAACTTCCCTATCCACGCCCACATCGTCTTCTGGAGGCCTTGGATGGAATTGGGGTCGAAGATTGGCCTTGTAGGAGAGTTCAGGAATGGTCTTTCCTTGGAGATAGGGCCGAGCAGCAGAAGATTCCTTTTCCAAAGGGGCGCCCGACAGGGTATATCCTTCCCCACTTTGACGGATCTACATCCCCACCCGACGCATGGGGATCAGTTTAATAACCATGTCCGGTTCACGGGCTATGTAGCACGCACCTTCAGGGGCAGGGTCAGTCCATCTCTGTAGGCTTTGATAAAGTACTTTTGAGCATGGCTACTGATGGAATGAGTATTCCTTGTTCCGAGATGTTCGCTAATCTAGAGAATGGAGGATGGGGGTTTAGCTGGTAGAGTGTCTTCCCCCGTCCTTCTTCACAAGACATATACCTGCTTCCAATGTCGACCGTAGAGGGAGATAGCCTCTAGAAACTTTTCTTCCTCCTCATCGGTATAGATGCCCGTGTTCATGATGCCCTGATGAGTCTGGTTCGGCTGTACCTCATCCTGTTCCGCTGTGGAAGGTGGAGTGGATTGGGTGGAGGGTCGGCCACGACGAGCACCCCTTCCCCGCTTGACCGACGCTCCTCCACGACGAGCGGGGGCCTTGGACCGTTTGTTTGGGGTGTAATCATCCTCCTCGCTTTCATCCCCTCTCCATTCCCCCCCATCCTCATCACTATCGGGTCTGGATCGACCCTTTCTACCAGTACCCTTACGGACTGAATGATCGTATTCTGCATAGTAACCGCCACTCCCTCCATCAACCTCCTCATCCTCTTGGAGTAATTGGGCAATGAGAGCAGCCGACATGGCCTCTTCCTCGGCCTTGGACATGGGAGTAGTCATGCTTAGGATATGGGACGAAGTTCCCGATTGGGGCTGAGACGTGGGAGAGGGGAGGGAGGAAACGATCCGAATGAATAGATAGTAGCGAATGGTTCGCCAGGGAGAAGAATGAAAATGGCGAGGTGAGTAGGAGAAAGGAGAAGAAGAAGGGGGAGGAGAAGGGGTCCTTGACGCGTGATGGCATCTCTGGGTGCGCGCGCGCCCCTCCCCTATTTATGCCAGCCCTATCTCCGAGCGTGTGTGGACCGACGCGTCCTGTCGAGGGTAAGCGGAGCTTGAATACGACTAGGGCAGCTTACCCACATCCACAGGCCGATTCATTTGACCTGTCTGTTGGGCAAGAGAGAAGAACAGCTGTCCGATGGCGCCCTCTCCTTTTAACCATCCAAGCGCCGGTTATACATACCCCTGTTAACTATGGATTTCTTGGAGAATAAAAAAGTTTCATTGAACCATCATGTCCATGAAGTCAGCATGATACAAACAGACCACCTTGCCCCTCCCTTGCCCGCTCATGCCTTATGTGCCATACGAGGATGATCGATGTGGATGGGGGATAGACCAGGGACCAGGAGGTTCATAGTACCTTTAGCGGTCAAGGAAAGGATGTAGCCCTCCCCCCGAAGGATGTCCCGTGAAAGAATGGAAAAGAGGATAAAACAGTAGATAGAAAAGCCGGTGCCCAGGTGCCAAAGGGCATGGAATTGCAGGAAGGAGGCGAAGAAGGAGTCGCCAGCCATGGTGCGAAGGGAGCGTATCTGGGAGCACAGGGCGGTATCAGCGACCCAAAGGGCAAAGGCCAGACCCAAAGAGACCCAAGCGAGGATGAGGATAGATTTTGCGGATTTCTTGGCAGGGTTAGAGGATGGTAGGATCGAGTAGGAACGAAGGCTAAAATAGAGGACCAGAAAGGTTTGAGAGGAAAAGAAAACAAGGAAAAACCAGGGGTTAGGGATAGAGGCGTAGGCTGGGGGGAAGACCAAGGTCTCGGTGATAAGGAGAGCGGGGAACCAGGGACCACGAATCGGTTTATCCCGGACCTCAGACATGACATAAGTGAAAAGAACGATCATGAACCACATGGGCAGTTCGTCCAGGGCCTGGAACTCGCGGAGGAGGGTCATATGAAATAACCACGAGCCTACACCGATGAGGGCCAGGAGGGAGAAGCAGGCAGTATACCGAGTACCCAATTGCTTGGATCGACATAGGTTGATCCCATACAAGGCCACGGCGACTGGCATGGGGATGTGAGCGGTATTTGGGGATCGTATATGGGGCTGTCGAGGGTTCACTTACCAAAGATCAAATTGGAAACAGTGTTCCAAAATTCGGCAATGTACTTGCAAACAACATAATTTTCCTGGAAAGCAGATAGCATGAAAAGGTAAATGAGAGCATCAGAAGAGGGCTAGGACAGTTTAGACTTACCTCACACCAGTCTAATCGGGCAGTCCTATAAGGTTTTCCCATGAAGAGGGTGGTGTTGTTAATCCTGTTAGAATGAGTTTTACATGGCCTGACTTTCAAAGGTCCACTTACCCAGGCCAATATCCCTTGGTGGAGTCTAGAGGCTCAAAAAAATGCATGAAGATGAATAGCTGCTGCAAGGAATTCGAATGTAACCTACAAAAGGAATGGATGAGTAAAAAGTAGGATGAGCCCTCTATCATGTTAAGATCCATCACCATCGTTTTTGTTACCTTGTCAATTAGGGGAAAGGAAGGCAAAGGAAAGGAAAGGAAAGGAAAGGAAAGAAAAAACACGCACACCTTAAGGGAAGATAGTCAAGAGAAAGGATGGCACAATCGATGGGTATGAAGAATCGTTGAGGGAGGGGGAGGCCGTGTTTGGTGACCTGGAGTTGAATCATGATTTATACCTGCCTTTTTTCCGCCGTCAAAAAGTTGGATAGTGTATCTAGTGATGGAATGAGACCATCAGCAAGCACAAGAGCGTACCGGGACGTGCGTCTACATCAATGTCAGCACGTGCGGGGAACCATGAGCAACTAAACAGCACTTCCTCCGGATACAAGCTGTGGTTCTCTCCTCACCTAGGCGTGGAGAAGTGGGCGTCAGGGACTATTGTAAGGATGTCAAGGGTTGATGGGAGAGTGTAGCTTTCCCCTAATTCCCAGCCTTCATCGGATCCTCCCGGGGGTGAAGGGATGACTAATCCACCGATACAAGATGGAGTTTGGTTCCTAAGACAGCAGGGTCCATTGGTGAGGGAGAGGGAGGGAGCGTGGGCGGAAAACATTATCTCTCCCCCTTTTCTTTCCTACCTATAGGAGAATGTGCTCATGGGCGCTGTAAGGATAAAGATCGTGGCCCTCTTTCCACTATGAAAATCTCGGAAAAGTTACTCCGAGGGATCTACTGAAGCCTCCTTTGAGCAAGCTATTGATCTCGGCATAACCTCACCTCCTGTTCATCACTATGCTGGTAAACCTGTCTGTGACATGATGGTGACGAGGTAGAGTTGCAGGGGGAAGGGACTAGTGTAGTTAACCAACCAGAGGGAACACCTGTTCCCATCCCACATAACAAAAGCACACTCGGATTGTGCGCCGATTGGATTAGTCAAGCTCTTTCTTGCTCTCTCCCTTTCATCTTCCATCAGCGCTTACTCCCTGGTGCTGGCAGTGAGGGAAGGGCATGAGTCAGTGAGTACTGAGGATGAGTTTAGATCGATCCATGAGCATACATTAGATAGCCTTTCGGACCATAAAAGGATCGTGTTTCAAGCAACCATGCGCTGACTCAGCCAAGAGAAATGTGCTCTAGGTAGCACGCCAAACCCATACCCATTGGTATACGCATTCAGCCATCGTCTCATTTACTCAGGCTATGGCAGCTCGCAATCACAGCAAAAAAATTGAATGGAAACATGTTCATTGGTGTTCACACACGATTTATCATGACACAAGCAAACAAATTTAAAAGTTGTTAATCTATGATTATCAAAATATCCTCTATCCAGTCAATCACTCTACCCCCATCCCCATGGATTTCCCGCACAAAGTCGATGTACACAGAGAAGCACATAGGCACACGCCATCTAACGTGGCCTAAAACAAGGGAGAAAGGATAGCCGCCCTTTATATCTAGGCCATCTTGACCATCTTGACCTTTTCCAATCCAAGGGTGGGGAGGATTCCACCGCGCCAGTGAAGGTCAAAGCCCTTGGCCTTGCCTTGGGCCTGGAGATGAAGACCAAAGATAAGAAGGACAAAGCAGTAGGCCCCAAAACCACTAAGGATGTGCCACCAGGCGTGGAACTGGAGGATAAGGGAAAGAGGCCAGCCAACCCAGGTACGGCCCACACGCAAATGTTGACATAGGACATTGTCCGCCATCCACAGAATCCCACCAGAAGTATATGAGGCAAATGCCACCTTGACCAGAGAGCCCATACTGGCTTTGAAGTCCCGGGTCTCGGGTGTGTCCTTGATACGAACATATAGCATAAAGGAGTAGACGATGAGACCGTTGACCTGGCTCGAGTAGAGACCGAGGAAGATGAGCGGATTGGGCACGGCTAGGTAGATCCAGGTGAAGAGAAGGGCCTCAAGGCCCATGGCCCAGGCCAGGACCCGGGTCCGAAGTCCCCTGGACTCCTTGATCCCCAGATTAGCCATGGCATACGTGAGGACACAGACGACGTAGACCATGGGTAGCTCGTCCAGTAACTGCATCTCGTAGATGAGGGTCATGTGGAAGAGCCAGGACCCGATGCCCACCAGAGCAATACCCAAGTAAGCCAGGGTGAATCGGTGGCCCAGACCCAAACGGTGGGTCATGCTGGCGCCGTAGAGGGAGAGGATGAGGAAGAAGGCGTTGGATAGGGTATTCCAAAACTCGGCAATGTAGTTACACGCAGCGTAATTCTCCTCGCACCAGTCCATAGTGGCCGTTTGTTTCCAGTAGTACCCAGAGGCGCTTGGGCCGGCTGGTTCAAAGTGATGCATTGTGCGAGGGCGTGGGAGGGAAGAGAAGAGAGTAGTAGTAAGTGGTACAAAGGGAAGGATAGGAAGAGCGGCTCACGAGTTGGTCCCTTTTATTGTTATAGGCAGTGGTCGGCTCTATGAAAGGAACAGATGATGCGGTGTCATCGAGCAGCATCTGCGCTGCTCATTATGCGACTTGGAGCCTCCCGTCACTGATCCAAGCATGCCTAATAAAGCATCGAGTAATGTGAATGCTACATGACATGCCTCTTGTGGCTGCTCTGTGCATGACTTTCTGTCTTATTCCTGCGCAGAATGGCTAATGCCGGGAGCCCCTCCTATTGAATGATCGTATCACCCCTATCACACCTATTGAGGATTAGGAGATATTGATGGCAGTGGGAAGGAGGCCATTAAGCCAAGGAAATACCACGTCCAATGCTTATGTGTGTGGCAGCCCTATGTGCACACGCGCGTCACCTTCCCTTCTTGCCTCACCCTTTGACCCATAATCACCTTGGTTACAAGGCTACTTATGTACAACCCCTCTCCCCACAACATGCACTAGAAGGGATGAGCACCCTTCCAGATGAATATGGAAAGTCAGATCACATGTGGTGCTGGAGACCCTACCTCGCATCCACAACAGTATTATTAGGAACACAAGGTCCACCAAGGAATAGGAAGGTGGGACAGAGGGCCAGGTCGGCTCCAGTTCAGGTTTTATGCCATGATGATTAGGAATAGTGGTAGCCACATGGATGACGTGTGCATATGGACCATATGAAACCCCAGTAGCATGCATTGACTACCATCCGAGAATGGAATACAATCGCCACCAAGAGAGGAAGGAGTGTGAAGAACGTGAACCCATGCGCCGTGAGACCCCAATCTCCACTCACCCCTGCCAAAAAAGTTGCCTCGATCGATATCATGTTAGAGCCGATGTTTCATCACAAGTCGATCATCGCATGTGGAGATGGCGTTGCTAGAAATGACCCAAAACATTCCTCGTCTATGTTGTCCATGTCTTCCCATAGCAACATAATAATAACACAGTACATCTACATCATTGACAAACAAGCGTGCATTGTTGATGAAAAAAGATGAGGAAAAGCATGGAAATCCTCACCCATGTGGGTTTCAGAGAGAGGGAACAAGAGCAAGAGGAATGATCTAGTACTCATCCATCACCTCCTCCTCCTCCTCGACAGAGTCCATGCCAACCTCCTCGTAGTCCTTCTCGAGGGCAGCAAGATCCTCCCGGGCCTCGGAGAACTCTCCCTCCTCCATGCCCTCACCGACATACCAGTGGACAAAGGCACGCTTGGCGTACATGAGATCGAACTTGTGGTCAAGAC
>KZ987842.1:0-18185 GCA_003614145.1 Piptocephalis cylindrospora
CTCCGCCCCTAGAATCACCTTGTCTTCTTCACAAAGACCGCCTTCTTCCTTTACCACTAACCCCTCTACATTCGTCCATGAATAATCTTTTAGTGAAGAAGTAAGGTATAAGTAGCCGGACATTCGATCCCTTTTTGCATCAGTCTGAAGAATACATGTCAAATTTCCCTCCATTTTTCCATCCCCTCCTCCCTCGTGAACCCTCCCCTGATTAAGATACCCTTTGATAAGAATTGATTCCAGTTAAGAACACGTCCCTAAGTCCCATTTTGCCGATCCAAGATTCCTCAAGATAAAGTCAAGCCCTGATTAAGATTTCCAAGGCCAAATTTCAATCCCTTCTAATTCCATCGTGAGATTCAGATCTCCATTTCCAACACAGCATCATCATTCAAACCCAAATCACCACAAGAAATGTGTATAAAGAGATAATGGTGAGCAAGTGGCTGTGTAGGACTGCGAAGAGGATCAGCTTCTCTGGAAAGATCTATAAGATCTCATTTTTCAACGAAATCCAGAAAGTTACATTTTAGACATCAGAGCAGGGTATTTAATATTAGACACGACGTGTAAATGCGAAAATATTCCCATCTATAAAAATCAATAATTGAATAGCTCGAGCCGGGTATAACGCGTCCTGAAATTCCCCAATACATTTCGCTGTTTACTACCACGCCCTAAAAGTAAAAAAATCGCGGGAACATGAGTTATTTGCCATATATTTTGCATAATCAACGCGTTTTTAAAATGGCTAGGGAATATAACGCTAATGGGCAGTGGACAGGGGATTTCAAAGTCATGATGCCTTCGCCATAATGATAAAAGGGGCTTCCGTCCATGTTGGAGGGAAGCTCCACAATCTCCCAAGCGCCCTTCTGACCAGAGCCTACAAGGCACGCTTACATATACTAGGTGAGTAGAGCACACGATGTTTTTCTCCCCTTCTTAGACACACATTCAAGCCCTTCGTCTTGGATGCCACGCGCTTTGGATGCCACGCGCCTTCCCGTCTACGGACCATAGGTATATGTTCGTGCATCCCCGCCTGAGCCATTAGATGTGTTGGAGGATGTGGATCTTCTCTTCATTCAAATGAGTGTATGGTTAGTTCTCTCACGGAAGCCCCACATCTCCTGATCAATATGTTTCAAGGGACTTAACGGCCGTCAAGAGGATAATCGAAAAAATGATATGCTCGCCATAAATTATCGGCCTAACTAGCATGTCAACTAGTTCACCATCTCTGAGTATCATCTGCTGTATCCCTCCACCATTCCTAGATCTCACTATACCAGCTCGATTCAGTATAAGCAGTCAGGAGCGATATAAATGAGGTTCAAGTTCTTCCCTCTCCGTGGTATAAGTCTGTATTTTTCCCCGGTTAGAAGGTTGCCTTTATCGTATTAGCATAATAGAGCCACGCTTTTCAAGCCAAGAAGGAAGTTTTTGATGGGGCAGGCGCTTCTGCCTCATAATCATCATTAAAACTATGACGTTGTGTTGGACGAGGCCTCATCACAGCATGGCTCCATCCTCCGCTGCTGCAATGGTCCTATTCTCGGACCTCTCTGCGATGTTTTGCCGACCCCACTATTCTCCCACGCCTCCCAGTGCATCCACACACTCAATACACTCAGAGAAGTGCCCTTCTCCCTCTTTCCCCACACACAGGCCTCTATCTCAGCCGCTATCTTACCCCACAGACGCCCCTCCCTCCCCGGCTTGTGCTGTGCGGGAATTGAACATGCTCCTGCTATAAATCTGCCTTGTGCCCATGGGAAAACTCTGTCACTCTGGTCGGTCCAACTTTCCTTCCGCTCCGCCCTCGTTATCTTCCTTTAAAAGAAACATCCCCCTTTGTCTCTGCCCAAATTGCACGGGGAAAGTCACTTCTATCCCCATCTCAACCTTCCTTGTTCTATCTCCGTAGCCCTTTGGCCTAGCCTAAACACTCGAAGCTAGCTTTCTACTCATTTTGCCCAGATAGCCACCAAGCACCTCTGTCCCATACCCTTGTCCTTTGATCCATTCTCTCTATCTCGCCATGCCATTACCCAGAATTCCATCTATCCGAGTCTTGCAAAACCCAAGGGAGATGGCCTTGGGTCTCATCCACCAGGTAAACGCTACCACTGGAAGGGCATGTCCTTGCCACGGGGGTGCACGCCATGACCACCACCACCATTCGGTTACCGGTGGGGCATCTCGTCCAAAATTTGCTTCTACTATCAATACATCCACGGATTATGCCTTTGAAATGGCTGCTTCGAGCATCCGATATGGCGAGGGCGTGACCCAGGAGGTTGGCATGGACTGTGCCAACCTTCATGCTAAGCGTGTCCTCGTCGTCACAGATCCCAAAATTGCCAAGTTGAGCCCGCTCAAACGCGTCCTTGACTCCCTCAAGACTTCTGGGGTCTCCCACGATGTTTTTGATCAAGTGCGTGTTGAACCTACCGACTCAAGGTAAGTCAATGGACCCAATAGGAAACCTCCTCACCCTCTAACCCTATAATCGGCTTGCTCCTCTTCATAGCTTTGCCAAGGCCATTGCCTTTGCTAAAAACTACAAGCCTGATGTTATCGTTGCCGTCGGAGGCGGGTCCACCATGGATACGGCCAAGGCTGCAAACCTCTATAGCACATATCTAGAGGCAGATTTCCTGGACTTTGTAAATCCTCCCATCGGCAAGGGTCTTCCTGTTGATCGGCCCCTAAAGCCCCTTATCGCGAGTACGTCTAAAGTTTACATGGGAGCTTGATCTAGAATTTTTTTCAAATCACTTAAACCCCTTTGCTCATGTCCTCATTAGTTCCCACTACTGCTGGGACGGGAAGTGAGACAACTGGAACCACCATCTTTGATTATGAGGCTCTTGGGGTCAAGACAGGTATCGCCCATCGAAATCTACGCCCTATGCTCGGTATTGTCGACCCACTCAACACACAGTCCATGCCGCCTCAAGTGAGGGCTGCCTCTGGTCTTGACGTGCTATGGTAAGTAAAAGGGATATAATGAAGATTAAAGAATAGGTGTTTCCAGGCCAAACATCCTGGAAGGTGGGTAGTTGTTAACACGACCTTTCCAATCCCTGCTCATGCATAGTCATGCTCTTGAGTCCTATACAGCCATCCCATACAATCAGAGGAGCCCACGTCCTGATAACCCATTGAACCGTCCTGCCTACCAAGGTGCGAACCCAATTAGCGATATCTGGTCACTTAAGGCCTTGGGCATGGTCATTCAAGCTCTTCCCCGCTCTGTGAAGAATCCAGATGACTACCAGGCTCAAGCTGATATGCTCTTGGCCTCCACGTATGCAGGCATTGGCTTTGGAAATGCTGGGGTTCATCTCTGGTAAGTTTGTGATCAATGGTGATGGTATGAGGAGGAGGAGGGGGCTTTTGAACGGCCATAGTAGCTCGAATGCGTGTGTGCATGTGTATATTTAAAGAAAGGTCTGGTAACTCATCGGTTTGGCCTTACATATGAACTGATCCTCTATCCTCGCCCTACCAATTGGGAATCAATAACCTATAGCCATGGTATGAGCTATCCCATTAGCGGCCTCGTCAAGAATTACCATCATCCTGGATACCCCACGGACCATTCTATTGTGGTGAGTCTTAAAAAAGTCATGAGTGCTTTGAGTAGCTCTCGGTGGAATACTCACTAGATAGCTTTCTCATGAATCCAACTCTACCACTTGCTCATCATATCCATATCACTCTCATATCTCACGATTTATAGCCGCACGGAGTGTCAGTGGCTATGACCTCCCCAGCTGTCTTCAAATTTACTGGAGCCGCCTGTCCCGAAAGGCATCTGGAGGCTGCCAAGCTCTTTGGTACGTGTACTGCTGCTAAAGTGGGTTTGAGAGGGATAGTGAAAAGGGTATGGTGGAAAAAGGGCGGTGAGCCGGGTCATATTTGCAGTAAGATTCCTTACTCATCCTATACATCCCACCTTAACATTGGGCATATCCTTGATGTGGAGTAGGAGCTGATGTGAGCAATGCCCGCCTTGAAGATGCTGGAACTATCTTGTCTGAAAAGCTCAGAGAGTTTCTTTACAAACTAGACCAGCTTCCCAATGGCCTTACTGGTATGGGGTTCCAGTCAAGCGATATCGCCAAGTTGGTTGAAGGCACATTGCCTCAGGTAAGTAATGTACTTTTTTCTCATGAATGAGGAGTGGGTTATTTCAGTCATTTTACAATTGATAATGCTAATCCCCCCTTTCACAAATCCTGTGATAGCAACGTGTCCTCAAGCTGGCTCCCGCTGGAGCTGGGCAGCAAGAGAACTTGACTAAGCTATTCGAGTCATCTATGTCTCTTTTCTAAGATACTCCCAAACGCCTTTCAATTCGCGACAAGGATCAGCAGTCAGAGCTGTCTATTGAAATGCCCTTGAAGGCCCTCAAATTTTCTCTTTAACTGCTCTACTGCGCCAATAAACCGAATTCGCTACTCAGTATTATGGGAGCAGGGCCAGCTCTAGAGCAAAGGCGACAGCAAGACGAGCAAACCTCTTGGCGTGATTGTAGTCAATATTCTCTAGTGAATCTTCTTGGGTATGAAGAACCTTATTGACCTCCATGTCGTTTGCTATTTGATGAGGAGGGACGGGGGGTGATGAGTGTCACATTGCCTGATCAAGCAGTAACTGATTTCAATAATGGATATTCCTTTTCCAGCCCCCAGCTTCGCCGAAACGTACATTCAAAAACTAGGGAAGTGGGGAAGTTTTTGCGAAACCAGGGATAATTATCACTGCAAGCATATCCGCATTGAAAGTCCTTAGGGATGGCGTCCGTGTATGTCTTGACCAAAGATCGAACAAATTGGCTCAGCTGGGGATTGGTATTGTCGTTGGCAACGCCAATCACAGGATTTGACCCCTTCCCTTGGGGAAAAGCCACCATGTCCATCATCAGGGCTCCTGCGACTTTCTTGTGCCCTTTAACATATGATCGAACAACAGCTTGGGATCCCAAGAGGCCAGCTTCCTCCCCAGAGTACCAATGGAACTCGATCGGATGTTTCAGGGGCGTATTAGCCAGCATAACGCATCGTAGAGCCTCCATCAACACCACTACACCGCTTCCATTATCATCTATGCACATCGGTGTGGTGATAAAGAAATTAGCGTGCATATAGGAGATGTAAGGACGTAGCTTTAAACACCACCATCTCCCCATAAATGGGGATTTAAGCCCCATCTGAATGCGCGATAAGCACTTACCGGCTCCAGGTGCTCTACCACTTCGTGGATCCTTAATGTTAACTGAATCATAATGAGCTCCGAGGATGACAGCAGGATTTGAGCTGCTTTCTGATTTGACGGATGCCTCAACACGAACGATGAAGGAGGGCTGATCCCAAGGATGATCCATACGCTGTAGTTTGACCCTTGATTTCATGCTTGCCGGTGAGGCATTCAGAATGCTTTGCAATACTCCTGCAATCCATTTTCCTGAAAGGGCCTATTTTGTAAGAGAAGTGAGGATGGCGATTAGTGTGATTATGCCGCGGCAAGAGGACCAAAACACAACTCACTCCCTGAGACGACAGGATATTTCGGGTATGGAATTGTGTAAGCAATGGGAGGATCCTCTCCATTAGCTGAGTATTAACCGCTTGGTCTAGGACAGCTCTAACAATTCTTTCCTGCTGTGGGTGCGAAGGAAGTGGAAGGTTTAATGCTGGCGGATTGGTGTTTGTTAATTGGTGACTGTCTACCTTTAAACCATTTCAAATAAGCTGATTGCTCCTACCTTTCTTCCGTGGTCGTCGGATAAATGAGAGAACATTATCCTTTGGTTCATCGTAGGTAAGATCCATAAAATTGGTTCGGTTCATCATCAGTTCCTCTACGACCTGTTCAGGCACCTCAACCTCAGGACCATCCTCCTTTAACTGGACAATGTGCTTTAAGGTGTCATAGTTGTCTGGGTGGTCAGGATGAAGGTCATTTATCTCCTGGGCAAGTGCAGGAGCCAATAGGACCAAGGTGATAGCGATGATCAGGCAAGTAGATGACTGGGGGAAGGGCGGAGTTTTTCGCATAATACTGTATCTTTAATAATAGAGTGAGGGTGAAGGTTGTTTCGAGGGATTTGAGGTATATGTTGAAGGAAAGGATAGGGACGGGTTGGAATTGTGCAAGGTGGATACATTATATATTCTTTCTAAACTCACTTCGTGATTACCCTCGTACAATGATCTTTCCCAAGAGACTCCCCCCTGAAGTGACGTAAAAACCTTCCCTAATCTCCATTATTTGCCGCTAGGGCCTTGGAGATAATACAAGCCGAAAGTAGCCCCTTCCCCTGAGCTTCTCGGTTCCTTTTACTGTGGGATTTTTCATTCCTGTATGGGGAGTTTAGACTCAAGGGATCATACGATGGAGCTGTTGAAAAACACATTGTCTTATGGGAAAATGCACTCAAACGGCTACACAGACTCACGCTCTTGGACTTTAGAGGAGGCGATGAATGAAGGACATCATCGACAATGGCCTCCATCATATCGCGTCGCTCATGCAACCTTCCGCATAACAGGATACCTCCTGGGCAATGAGATTGACTCTTAGGAGTCGGGAGTGGTGAAAAGCAAACATAATGCCTACCATAGCAGATGTACCATGCCTATAGCACCTGGCCACATGTGCTGGGGCCTGTCCGATATGGGCTTCGATCGAGTCGATGAGCTCAGTGACCTTGGCATATCCAGAGGAGGCAGTAAGAAGGATGTACTTGTTATCTGTCTTGAGATTGCGGAAACGCACGTTTCTTTCTGCAGCAGTATCAGCAGCGGCAGTGCTGGAATCGGAGGAGGCAATTGAGTCATGAACGCTCTCCATCAGCCATTATGACCAAAAAGGTAAGTGATACCTAACATAAAATCTCAGTACAAATACTGTAATTCATACCAGTTGCATAGTATTTCCAATATCCGTCGACTATGTATTATCCACGCATACATCCCAATCGTCCTAAACGCCATTCATCCATATTTAAGGCGGGAAATCATCAAAGGCTCAGGTAAGACCAGCACACACGATAACGCTTAGCCTGCTCATAGTTCACCTCGGTTCCGAGGCCCTATTCGTAAGCCTCGGCCAGTTTAAGAAGAGCCTTATCCATTCCCATATCCCGGGCTTGGTGAAGAAGGCTTAGAGCTTCTTTGGGATCATTTATATGACGTGCCAATTGGTACATGGTCTCGCTGTCCTGTAGCTTCACCCCTTCTTGCAGGCGAGCAACTATCATCTCCTTATCACCCTCTTGGTTACGTTTCAGTAAGGCCCACACGTATACTTGTCGAGCTTGACGACATTTGTACTGTAGTGATTTTTCGAGTAAGAAAATGGGCCTGGCTAGATCTTGATCCTGATTCAGCAGCTCCTCCGCAAATAGACGCATCGCGAAAGGGTCTTCTAGGCTTTCAGTCTCCTCAAAATGCTCCTTGGCCTTGGTGAGATTCGCGGTGGTCCATTCGCCCTGTAAATAAATTTGGTAGAGGAAAAGATGGGCTTCATCAGAACCCCTCGCCGCGGCCTTCTCCAACAGATCTAACCCCACTTTTATATCCCTCTCTATCCCTTCACCTTTGATCATGCACATCCATAGGGGCACTTGGGCCTCATTTTCCTAACATGTCATCACACCACCATTTGTACCAGAAAAAAGTGGCTAGGGTTTGCCGTCCGCTGAGGATCCCAGAAGCTGAGCATTCCTGGAATATCTTGACGGTTTTCTCCTCATCCTTCCTGCATCCGTGCCCATGGAGATGGAGACGTCCTATGGCCACCAGGCACATATCTTTGTTTCTTCGAAATCTCGCATGTTTTGTCACCGCCTTTTCCCGGCTTTGCATTGTCCCGAAACCCTCCTCATACGCACGTCCTTCCAGGGATGCGGCCTTTTCGGAATTTACTTCCTTGGTGCCCATGCATCTACTAAATAGCTCACCGCCACTTCTATCTATATATGTAGTGCAGCTATAGATAAACGCCAAAGCAACGTTCCCAGATTCGCTTAGTGGGCTCTCAGCATCTAGTAAAAGGTCGATTCCTTCCTGTACATACTGCTTTTTGCCCTCTCCAATAATGTAGTAATAGGTCAGCGACTCCCATATCCGTTCACCCTCTTTAGTTTCTATCATCTTCCGCTGATTTATGGCCTCCTCCCGGTCCCGAGGTATCCCCAGCCCCCAATAATAAATGAACCAAGGTGGTAGCGTAAGTGAGAATCGAAGGTCAGACATTCCTTCTCCTCATAAAGGGTCTCCATGGCCCACTCAGTTCTCTTGGGTTGGTGATAAAGATCGGGATGGTCCTTTAGCCTCATGCAATAGGTATATGCCTTGTAATTGGAAATACGCTCCGTTTCATCGTTGGTGTCATACCGGAGGAGCGAGTTGATCAGCTCATTGTAGAGTTGAAAGTAGCTAGCACTCAGGCAGTTCTCCCCATGTTGCACAACCTTTTCTTTCTCCTTGCGGAAATTACTATAGATCATGAGACCATAAAAGCCAAGGGCAGAACCGCCATTAGCGGCTTCTTGGAACATTCTCTTGGATTTCTCCGGATAAGTGAGAGTTCCATTCGTGTGCCCCAATTGCCATGCATACTTGGCCTTGGCCGGGAGGAAGCCTAGTGAGCCTGCCCTACCCAAGCATTCACGCCGCAGGGTGGCTGAGGACCTTAAAGAATCCTCCCACCTAGTGGCCGTCCCATAGTAGGTGAGGGCTTTTGGGTCATTCTGAATGGCCGCACGAAGGAACCAAAGACAGTAGAGAGGTCTATTCTCCTCCAGGCCCTGGTCCCCGTCCATATACGCTTCACCTGGCCACAACATGGAGGAGACGTCCCCGGCAAAGGCATTTTCGTGCCTCTCCCTAATCTCAGTGCCCTTGAACTTTTTGTATTCCTCCTGGAGGGCCTTGGTTTCCCGGATAAGATAAGTAGTATTCGTTGTGTCGCATTCATTATTCCAATTGATGGTGGAGTCGGAGATGTCATAGTACCAGATTTGACTTTTTCTCCAACATCTTGGATCTCCAATCGGTCCAGCGAGAAAACCATTCATGGATGTTCATTACTATTGCATTATTTACTTCCTAGCGATTACAGAAGAAAGCGAGGAGATATTAGAAATTCCTCGTTGTGCATCAACTATCACAGAACCCAAGTAGAACATTACTCTAAAGCGCCATCCATCTATGAAGCTTACATCACCAGGGTAAAGAGTTAAGGAGGCGCATTTCTCAGAGAGCTAAATGGCCTTATCAATATAGCAAATTAGCATAAGAAGATCTTTTTCCTCGTCTCCGGAGGGACCATTATACCCGATCATCTCCATGACCGAGAGGAGCCGAGAATGGATGGGTATGTCGATATCACTCAATAAATACATACTCTTAAGGGCACTCTCTATGCACTTGGTCGTAATTTACATATTGGTTTCGCAGCACAGGTAATATATTGGTTTTTTCTTCAAATACTTTTTGAGTTTCTGACGAGCCTGTTGAATCCTGTGAATGATAGGGAGATGTTGATATTTTTGGTGAGATAATTATCGCAGTAGTGTGCCTTTACTTGCATTTAAATGCGGGATTGGCTCTTGAGATGGCCCTGATGGACAATCCAGTCCCCGGGTTAGTACTTTGATATTACCTTGAGAAATACTTCGTTGATCTGTTCAATGGTCACGTAATTCCCCCCGAGAGGAGGGAAAAACTCGTCCATAAACCTGTCAAGGGCCTCAAAGGCAGCCACGTCAATGGCAAGGTGGTTCTTTAATGATTCCACCAGTGTTTCACTCAAGGCCTGGCGGTCCCATCCATCGGTACTCCAAATCCTACGTAGTCCATGATGACGAATATACCAGGAAAAATTAATGAAGATGCTATCGTTTTCTTCGGGAATTGCAACAGCCCCTGCTCCATCCTCTTTACCCTCACCTGCTTCAATGTCTTTAACAGCCAGGCGTTCCTTGAGTAGATCACTGACAACGCGGGTATCTAAAATTGAGCTAAAGTACAGCCTCTTCTGAATAATGTTACGGAATAAATTGAAAGATGAGAGATGAGCAAGGAGAAAAATAAAGTTTACATAAAACAGAGCCGCTTACTCGAATAGCCTTAAGATTCAAGTGCTCGGCAGGGTCCTTTTGCAGGAGTCCCACTACCAAATGATACACGGGCGGCTGAGCAAAGTTAGAGGAAGCGATAGGGAATTCCGATGCTTGACATAGCATATGCGCCATAAACGCATGAGTAGGATCTTCCTCTCCCCAGATGGGGGCGCTAGATGCCATCCAATGGATTATTTGGCCGCAGGAGAACATATCCAGGGCATGTGTTGTCATAAAGGACTTTCCAGCTCGGGTGGCATGGAGCACCTCGGGGGAACAATGGTCTAGGGTAAGGCCTCTCACAGGTTGTCCGACTCTATGAGAAATCTTGATGAGTGGTATGAACCATCAAGCCAAGGAAGGACATACTTGCAAGTACAATCAAAACCGATGAGTTTCCATATTCCTTGCTCTCGGCCTGGGCAGGAAAACTGCATGATGTTTCCTGGTTTGAGACCGAAATGCACTAAAGTATATGGAAATCATGGATGGCTATTAGTCACTTGGGATGAATATATTTAAGATTGGTCAAGAGAGAATATATCATCTTGTTTCATGATGCAATCACCTACCCAATCCGGCAGTATGCATGGATTCTAGGCCCCCAAGGATATCCTGGGGGGTATGTAGTTGTATAGGAATGGGAGAGTGACGTGAGTAGTAAGATCCTATGCGCTAAAATAACTACTTGTGTATCCTTCCTTTATCAAAAGAATGGGTTTTAAGGTAGATATCGGAAATGGAACGCTTCCTATTAGCCCAGTGCTGAAGACTCACAATACCCAGCTCAAGGACAATAATCGACTGTGGAAACCACTCGTCTTCCTCTGCCTCAAAGTAGTCGATAATACCAATGACATTCTTTAGTGCAGTAGCGGTTAATAACGACGGAGAATGATCAGTATGGACAGATAGGTCTTTTTGTTTCATGAAAGGAGTTTACCCTAGATTATGCCGCTTGAAGGATAAGAAGAGAGGAAAGCTCACGCTGATAGCCAGCATATTGGGCAAAGAACTTGATGATCACATCCCTACCAACTTTGCTAATGGCCGGCCTAAGGATCGACATACCCATTTTGAATACGCCGTTAAAGTATATTCATCGATTTCAATGCCAACAGCTATTGAAGAAATTTGACAAAATATCATGGCTGGCGAAGAAATAGATGCAGCTATGGTCTACCTAGGCCGACTGGCTCAGTGCCTTGCATCTTGACAGCGGTTATAGTAATTTTAAGAGGGAGCTGGAAAGAGAGAGGGAGGAAGGGAAAGGATGGGATGGAAGGAGCTAGATGGAGCAAAGCAAAATGACTGAATGATGCAAGGGGATCCTGGAGTGTAAGAAAGCGGGAGAAGGAGTGGGAATATTCTTTAAGGTGGCTGTATCAAGACGGATGGGCTCCATTTAACCAGACAGGCGGAGTTAGCGCATCTGATCGGCCATTATTCTAGGCAAAGTGGAGGTGGCCTTGGATGCTCTGGGAACCAGCACTGATGTGGATTTGATGAGTTTCAACTATAGTAATAGAGCTAATGTTCTTATCCATACCAAAGCAGCAAGAATTAGCCCAACAGAACCTGAATACATGTCAACGACTTTCAATAATAATGTTGCAGTAGTCAACAACAGTAATGTTGTAACAGCTTTGGAAGTCGTTATGCTATTCGTGTGAGGGAAATGTCTGTAGGAAGCCCTAGAGACAGGCAAAGGTCAAAGTGAAAAATGCCTCATGAACGAACAAAGCAAAGGATTCGACTGCACAAGGATACCCTAGTATAGTCCTAAATATAGGGGATTATCCCCTTAGATGATTCCCTATAAAGAGCTAGACTTTCGATAGGCACTTACATTGAACTAGGAGATAGGAAATGGCTTATAGATATTGTACAATGGCTTCATGACCACTGTGCGAGGCGATCAAGGCGGAAAGATGTGGGGTTCATCCTGTAAGGAGGAGCAAGTTGCCTTTACCCCATGTATACGTGCACATACCCAATCTCACTTCATTCACTTACTATTCACTCCTCTTTTCCCGCCCTTACCTTTACCCTCTCCCTTCCTCCTACGCATACTCGACTGATACTCTCTCGCAATCATCCTCCCTCTCCTCTACATATTCTCCCTGCCTCAGGATGAGTTCCCAGCGTACCCCACGCGTGGTCTGGTCACCCCGTCCCGGGTTGCAGCAGTTTCTCGTTGGAGCCTCAGATCTCCGCTTGTTCGAATGGATCCCCGGGGTAAGCCGATCCAAGTGCTTTGTGCTTCCTTCGTCCATGTAGACTGATTAATACCCTCGTGGTCTAACGTGCATACATATGACAGGCCACCGATGACCAGGCCCAATTTCCCATGGTAGCCGTCAATTCCGACGTGCCCCTAATGAAGGTACGCGTCAGCCATCCTATTGTAGTGTTTTCCTCGAGAATACTACAAAGTCTCCACCCATCGGGCTCTTTAGATAATCTCTTAACTCACAAATCTTTTGTGCTCAACTGCCTCCGTAGTGCTTCGCATGGTCTCCAGACCCACAAGTTAGTGACCTGGTGGCAGTGGGCCAAACGAATGGAAGGACGCGTCTCGTTCGCCTCCATGCCATTTCCACTCTTAGTCAGGGCCAAGGGAATGGGCAAGTAGGCTCGCAGCCCACATCAGGGGTAGTGACCCCCTCTGCCCCCGTAGCACTTTCTCCGGGCGGAGGAATGAGCTCTCATAGTCTCATGTATCCTGAACTTCCGGTCAGAAATGCCCGTGCATGCAATGTCGTTGCATTTTCCGATTCCAATCCCAATCTCCTGGCTTGCGGACTTGATAAGGTCAGGACAGATTACTCAGTTAATATCTGGGACATTGAAATGGCCCGGGAAAGGGCGGCCGATGTCATTGCCTCCACCTCCACCGTCTCCAATCCGACCCATGTGATCCCCTCCAGCAGTTCCAATTCATCCACAGTACGCGATTCAGACTCATCAGGTCATGGACGTTCCTCGAAAACAGGATTTCACGGACACTCTGGCCCTCCAATTGCCCCATCCACTCAGGCTCTACAGGCCATCGCGGATGAGCTGCGGCCCTTGCGGCAATTCGGCATGTCCGAGGCAGTGACTTCGGCCGTGTGGATTCCGGCTAGTCCCCATAAGCTCCTGGCTGGTATGGGGATGAAAACGGTGCGATTGTATGATATCCGCGCTGGAGAGTCTTCCAATTCCAATTCCTCTTCTGCATCCTCCAGCTCCTCATCCAATTCAAGCCCCATCAGCATCTCCACAAAGGCAGTCTACGGGATAGCGCCAGATCCCTTCCATGAGCATCGATTTGCCTCCTATCAGGAGGATGGTGTAGTTCGGATCTGGGATTTGAGGAAACCCGTTGATCCTGTCTTATCCCTGCACGTGGCTGCCGCTCCGGGATCTTCTTCATTCTCTTCATCTTCGTCCACCTCTCACTCGAGTATCCTGCCTTCTTCCTCGGGTGGAAAGTCCCAACCTATTGATGTGATTTCCTGGAGTCCAAGGGTTACGGGACTTTTGGCGACACATCAGAGAGATGCTATGAGTGTTCGGCTCTGGGAGATGCAGGAGGGGACAACGCAAATACCCATCCCTACGACTGGCCAAGGGGACCGTATAGGGAAGCCCACATCGGGAACACCCACGGGGTCCACAGGAACAGCAGGGCACGGGAATCCTTTTTTCCCCGGATTCATGGGTACCAACTCTAATAGCCCAGGGGAGGCCAAATTCGGGTTTTCCGGCTTCTTTGGAGGTGGTGGGGGCGGGGGTGGCGGGGGGAATACGACGGCCAAGGAAATTGAATCTGAATCATATACGGATATCCCCGTATTATGGAGGACGAGACAGACGAAACCTTCGGTCCGTCTCATCTCCTCCTTTGCATGGATCCCAACAGAATCTTCCAGTGGAACTGGGCGTCTCGTCCTTGCCGCCAGGGATGGGACAGTGGATGCAGTGACCATCCGAGATGCCGCACGTTTGGCCTGGGCGCCTAGCGGTAGCTTGATCGTCCTTGGTGACCGTGGAGTTGCCCACAAATACGGGCCGCTTGAGGGGATAGAATCAAGTGGAGGCGGGGGAGGAACCGGTGGGGGGGATGTCCAAGGACATTCGGGGGCCGAAGGTGGAGGAGGGAATGCGACCGCAGATTTCCATACTCCTCAATATGGTAACCATACTATTTATGGTAGTAGGAGGGCTTCACATGGTCTGGCGGGTCTGGAGGAACGCCTGGAGGTACTAGAGCGAAGCGGTCGGATCCTCGGGACAGGCCCTCGTGGCCAAGGCCAGCGCGGTTCTGGTCGTGGTGCCGGTACCGCTGGCGGAGGAGGCAGCATGGCCACGGAAAGGAATCGAGTTAGCATGGAGCTGTGTAACGACATCAGCGTAGTGATGCGCCGTCGTGCGCAGGAGGGCTATAATATGAACGCCGAGGAAAACACCAAGCTCCTCAAGGATACTTCCTTATGTGAAGTGTGGGCCTGGTTAGCACGTAAGTGTTTTTAGAAGAATGGTAGGGGGGGATAAGTCTTTCATCCCTCAACTTAATAACCTCTCTCCATAAAATTTTCAATGATGGAGTAGAGGAGGAAAAGCTAGCTGAGGTGGGAAGGATCCAGTTGGGTGGAGTGAATTTTAGTCATCAAGGCATTCATCACGTCCTCTTGGGAACACGAGGTATGTTTGAAGACAATTGGACCTTTCAGCATTTATCCTCATCTCCTCTTTTCGATCATTCTATTAGCAACTGGAAAGCGAAGATCAGCTAATCCTTCGGCTCAAGGATCGCCAATACCCCAGGCATCATATGGACCCGATGTAGGCTTGGGGAGGCCAAGCACTCCTGGGGTCATCTTGGAGATGCAAGGAAGACACGTTCCCTCCCCTGCTCCTACAGAGATGACAGGAGCGGCAATGGGCATGGCCGGGGGAGGAGGAGAGTGGGTTTTTACCTCCACGCACCGGATGGAGCAACGTCGTTTGGCTCTGCAAATTTGTGGATGGAGTAACAGCGCCAGTGTTCTTGAAGGTGTCCTGCAGACCATGGAGGCCAAGGGCGAGTGGGATAAGGCGGCGGGCTGGGCCATTTTCCATGGTCGGCTCCAAAGGGCCATTGAGGCCTTAACCAATAGCAAGGATGAAAAATTAACACTGGTATCTGTTGCCTTAGCGGGTTGGGCATCCCGGGAAGGATCCAACCTATTTCCCACTGCCTCAGCTGCATCCACTACACCCTCGACTTCCACTTCCCCATATACAGCGGCGGGAGGTGGAGTAAATGAAGGGTATCCAGGGTTTGGCCAGGGGTCCATGGCCTCTCGGGTAGCTAGCCCAGCCTCCATGAACCCTAACGCTCCGACATCCGCCCCGATCTCCCCCTCAGCAAGTAACCCCCAGGATACGTCTCCTCAATCGGGAGTCTGGCGGCACTTGTGCAGGAACTTGAGCGCAGATCTGCATGGTCCGTACCTTCGGGCCATTTTTGCCTATATAGGCTCGGGAGACTGGTCGGCCGTCCTGAAGCTGGATGACCTTTCCCTTCGGGATCGTCTTGGTATTGCTCTTCGCTTCCTCGGGGATGATGAACTCTTCCGCTACATCCACGACCTTGCGGATCATGCGGTACGACAGGGGCAAATTGAAGGGATTCTCCTAACAGGTCTGACCCCTAGGGGCATCGATCTTCTGGGGGCATATGTTGACCGGACAGGTGATATTCAAACGGCGTGTCTGGTAGTGAGTCAAACGGAGACCCGTCGATTCCGAGATCACCGAGTAGATGAGTGGATCGACAGCTACCGCCGTTTGCTGGATCGATGGAGGATGTATCAGCATCGTGCTCTCTTGGACATTGCCCGAGGGAAGCGGCAAAGATCAGCGGGAACAGGGGGAGCAGGGAACACTGGAACGGGAGATAGGGCACAAGCTCCGGGGATGGGTGGAGCCCAAGGCAAGATCCCACGAGGGTCCTCGCTTTCCCATCACTCACCCTCTCCAGTCCCGCCTTCCTCCACCCCCGCCCCGACATCCATTTCTTCCTTGGTTGGGAGGAAAGGTGAGATGCATGGAATGGGAGCCGAAGAAGATACTGTGGCGCCCCAGGTTTATGTCCGATGCAATTTTTGTCAGCAAAGCATTGCCCACTCCCTTATGTACACCAGTGTTCGTGGGGGTCATGGGCCTGGGGGTCACGGGGGTGGGGGACACCATGGGGGAGGGCCGGGTGGGGGACCGGGTGTTGGCGGAGGGGGTAGATTGACCCTTTCCACCACTAGTGTCACCCCAACCGGACACTCTTCCTCCTCCCCCATATCCACGGCCAGTACCACATCTTCCTTCCCGGGGTGAAATGGCCCAGGTATGGGTGGGGGAGGTGGGGTATTTGGCGGAGGAATGGAGCTGGCTGGATCTCTCTCTCAGTATGGATCAGCGGGCGCTCGGCTCAAATCGACCTGCTGCCCCAATTGCCGCAACCCCCTTCCACGGTGCGCTCTATGCCTCATGCACATGGGGACCCCATTGGACTCAGGCCGTTCCAGATCTTTTGCTAATCCCGAGTATGATCGTACGTATATCTCTTTGACGGCAATTCACTCTTTCTCCCTTCATTCACGTTGCACCTTTTTCTCTGTAGATTACCCCTCAGGATTCGAAATGTGGTTTACATGGTGTCAGACGTGTCGACATGGGGGTCACGCAGCACATGTTCTCCAATGGTTTCAGGAACATGTACAGTGCCCCGTGGCTGGGTGTGGATGCGAGTGTTCTTTGTAACTGATCAAGGGTTCCGAACCGGATGAGATGAGATGGAGCTAAATAAGAAAGGAATGGGGCGGCGTTGGATTTTACCTTGAGATTTCAAAAACACTGTGCAGTTGATGCGTTGATGGGAGGGGAGGCAGAGTGATGATTCTACTTTGTTTTATATACTCTATTGTGACAGCGTACATAGGCTGCTTCATGCACGTTGGCTTATCAGGATAAAAAGTCAGTCCCACATCCATCCTCCAAGGGTTCCAAGATCCAGCCGTCTAAGCTGGTCACGTGTGCAAGTGGGAGCGGGTAGGGGGGTCTGAACCAGTCCCTTGTCATCAAGGCAGCCCCGCCCCCACTGTGGAATCGCGTCTGCTGTGGTGTAGGACTTGAGTACTAGGGTCATCGGGGGTACAGCACCTGCGGCAGTGCAGATAGACAGCAACCTTCTTGACCTTTTTTTAAGCATATATATCGTTGCTAAGGTGGATTTACTGGGCCTTTCCTCCTTTGCTTCCCCCTTTAAATCATCCTCATTCTAGTAGTGCCCCTTCCATCCCGCTCCCTCCCTATCTTTCGCATTACCAGAAAGAGTGTGTACATTGATCCCAGTCGCTTTTGCCCTCCTCGTCTCCTCCTACTTCTCCTCAGCTCAAGGTTG
Organism: Piptocephalis cylindrospora; assembly: GCA_003614145.1. Taxonomy (NCBI): domain Eukaryota; kingdom Fungi; phylum Zoopagomycota; class Zoopagomycetes; order Zoopagales; family Piptocephalidaceae; genus Piptocephalis; species Piptocephalis cylindrospora. The sequence continues at coordinate 17,571 of KZ987842.1, forward strand.
ACGACGAGAGCAGTGACACCGACATGCCTCAGAAACACACATTTAAAGTGGTTCTCATCGGCGATGGCGGGGTAGGAAAGACGTCTTTGCGTAACCAATACATCCATAATCGGTTTGCAGCAACTTATAAAGCGACGATCGGGGCCGACTTTCTGTCTGCCGAAGTGGAAGGAGCGGACGGCCGAAGGGTCCTACTGCAGGTATGGGACACAGCGGGTCAAGAGCGATTTGCGTCCCTTGGCAAAGCATTTTACCGGGGAGCCGATGCTTGCATCCTGGTTTACTCGGTAGCATCCTACGCGTCCTTTGCATCGCTCGACCGATGGAGACGGGATTTTCTGTGTCATGCATCTCCGGCTGATCCAGCGGCATTTCCCTTCATCATTGTCGGAAATAAGTCAGATCTGGGGGAGGAAAGGGTGGTGACGCGTCGACAAGCCCAGGACTGGGCATTACGAACTCATCGAGACTTGGATGAGTGGGATAAGCAGGGCGTCGAGGTCATGCCCTGCCTCGAAGCCAGTGCAAAGGAGGGTATGGGAGTAGCGGACGTGTTTTCCGCTTTGCTCTCCGAGACATCAATGTGTGTACTATTGAGTGTCGTCCACACGTCCG
>KZ987843.1:0-18133 GCA_003614145.1 Piptocephalis cylindrospora
AGGATCCACAGGTGGACTCTGAGCGGGTCGACGAACTGGGGGGGGGAGTGGTGGGGAGACCCATGGGAGGGTAGAAAAGGGTGGGGGTGGGGAAAGAGGAAAAAAGGGAAGATGGGAAGGAAGAGGATGGAGAAAGGATGAATGATGGTATGGGGGGAGGGAAGAAGAGGAAGGGGAGGTATGGGGGGAGTATGGAGAAGTATGGGGGAATATGCTAGGGATGGAGGATAAATGGATGATTGAAGGGGTGGGGGAAAAGAGGAGTGGGAAGAAGAAAGATGGGTAGAAAGTAATAGTATTTATGAAAGATCATGATAAATGCAAGGGAGATATCCTGGATAGGATTGAGAGGGAGGAGTGGCCATGATGATGTTCTTTCAAGCTCTGTAGAGGAGGGATGGAAGGCTAACATTATCGTTGCATTCATGACCATCTTCCTCCCTCCTGTGGACCCTATTATACTTTCCGCTAACTTCTTCCTTACACTCCCCCATGCCCTTTCCTTAGTCACTTGGTGCTGGCATTATTTGATTCGTATGCTCTCATATAGTCATCTTTGATTTTGGGCACGCCTTTCGTAACTGAGGACTACAGCTAAGTCTAATACTGAATTCATATGAATTTGGGTTGTCCATTTTTCATGGACATTCAGTCTCGCTACTAGGGATGCACAAGCAGATGTGGGGTCTCCCCCATCTTTGTGTCCCCCATTTACCTTGCCCTATCTTCTCAGCCTGGCATGGCTGAATGATGATTCCAGTACCATTTGGCATAACGTATTGTGGTGTGTGTTGTTTCTACACTGGCACTACGACAATTTGTGTGGTATAAAAAGTGTGTGTCTAAAAAATATTCAATGTAATAAAGGCCCCTTTCTCTCTCTCTCTCACTACTATGGGACGCGTTTGACGATATCGGATCGCGGACATTATTTGTGATAACTATCGCGATCTCAGTTGATGGGATCAAAGCTAGCGTTCTAGGTGTCACCCTCTTTGCCATCTTCCTCAATGCCAGCCACTCGCCCCGAACCCCTTACGCAGTCTTATTCCCATTATTCTTCTATTCCGGAGAAGACGATGGAGGATGAAGGATGGATCCTTGGCGTGGATGAGGCAGGTCGTGGTCCTGTGCTTGGGCCAATGGTCTATGGGGTTTGTTATTGCCCGAAGGGCAAACAAGAGGAGTTGAAGGATTTAGGTTTTGCAGGTATGTTTGGCCCATGCATCCCTGTTGCGCACTTCTAAACTCTCCTTGTTTGGTGTTGGTAGATTCCAAGACCCTGGATAAAGGGGAGAGGGATTCTGGATTAGGCCGAGTGATTGGAGCCAAGGACTGGCTGGGCTGGGCAGTCAAGGTGCTTTCTCCTCAAGATATTTCTAGTGGGATGCTGCGGTCCTCAGTCAAGTATAATCTAAATCAGCAAGCCTTGGATGCCACTGTCCAGCTCGTTAAGGGCGTCATTGATCTTGGCATCCCACTTACTGAGGTAATGCCTTTATGGATGAGGTCGGGGATTGTGTATTGGGTTATCCAGAAGCGCGCTGGCATTGACCGTTGGCTTTCACCTTCTCCCCAGTAGCTCTACGTTGATACTGTAGGTCAACCCAATGCCTATCAAGCCAGCTTGGCCACCAGGCTTCCCCGGAATCTCAAGATCACTGTGACCAAAAAGGCGGACTCTCTTTTCCCTATTGTATCGGCCGCCTCCATTTGCGCGAAGGTGACACGGGACACTATCATGGAGAAGTGGATGTTTGCGGAGGTGGGACTTGGCCCTGATGTGGTGGGCAAGGCTCTTGGCTCCGGGTATCCTAGTGGTATGTGCCATCCTATCCCTCTCTTTTCCTTGCTGCATGTCTTATCCTCGTATATTTGATAGACCCGAAAACTGTTCAATGGCTGAAAAGGTCAGTCGAACCCATTTTTGGCTTCCCAGGAATCTGCCGTTTCTCCTGGGGGACCTGTGAGCGTTTACTAGACGAATTTGGCAAGGCAATTCGATGGTATGTTGCGGTTAAAAATAGGCGAAAGGCGGTACAGAAAAATGAATAATCAAGGTACCCATTTTTTAGGGAATGCGAGGATATTGAGGAGGCAAGGGCGAGACAAAAGCCGGGAAAACGATCCAGGGTAGATAGAGCCTTCCAGTCCACCTCCCAGTATCTTCTACCTGGACCTGGCGTCAGTAAGAGACTGGGATTGGAGTCTATGAGGGATTTTGAATAAGCTGGTAGGTACCTTTATTCTATTGGACGTGTAGGACTGATAACAAGATGTTCAATGTAATATGCTCATTCTACATTAGCATTGACTCTAGAAATTGTATCGCATGGAGCTTGGAGGAAAATTGAATGAGAAGGGGCAATAAATTATTATAGCATGCTCGTTTCACTGGTATATGAAAACTTTCTGTATGCATGTCTTTTATTAATCATCAGGGGGACCTACACAGCAAAACGCTTCCCTTTACTTCATCTAAATATTGAGAGGATCAATCCAGGCGAAAATCAGCCCTGAGGGGGATGGCCTTGGATGGGGCGTTTCTCGACCCTCCGGACCCCATGCGGGTGGATATCGATGCGGACGTGACAGCTTGCCGCATTACCCTCTCCATCTCTTGTTTCCTATCAATCTTTTGGAATACTACCTTGAATGCCTCTGGCTGAAGCGATGCCAGGCGGAGAAGATGCTTCCCAAGGACCATTTCCGTCTCATGTGGAACTCTTTCCAAAAGACTTGACCCTAAAGAGAGAATGATCATGATGTGACTAGCCACTAAGGATACGATGAGGAAGGAAGGAGTGGTGGTGAGTAGCTGTATTGCCTCGCCTTTTGTTCAAAGCCCTTAAATCTTCTAGAGACTTACCAGCAGATTGTTCTGAGAAAAGGCCAATGACAGAGATGCTCGAGGAGAGAATCACGTCCCATTCCTCCATACCCATGGATGGAGGCTTCATCTCTTCCACTTTTTCCTGAATTCCTCTCGATGCTATGCACCACATCAAGCCTAACAATCCGCCCGTCCTTTCCATTCTTCCCATTTCCGAACCAAATCGATCTTCCATCATCAGCATAGTTTGTAAGGCTCTTAAAGGCAAAAGAACCTTTCGTAGAACGAGTGAATAGCAATGATTAGCTATCAATGGGAGTCAGAAAATCCCAAAGCATACATCCCTTCTTACCTGCTTCTGCTCAAAGGATCGATTGAGCCGAAATTGTATCCTTCCCAGGAATTTAGACCATTCAGCCGTTAGGCCCCACGACGAGGATGCCTGAAGGCACCAGGAATGGACGAGAGCATAGAAAGAGCTCATAGCCTCGTGTCCATCTCCTGCTTCCATCCCCTTCTTTTCCTCATCAATTAAGCATGACAGGCAAACAGGGGCCAGTCGGGGTATGTCTGCTCCTACAAGCCTGGCCAGCTGTCTCAGAATTTCAGAAGAGAGGGTTAGGTGGGAGGCCCGGTAAATAAGTCTCACTAGCAGACCGACCACTCCAGCTTGCACTCTAGAGCCTCCCTGATGGATCATCCTATCCACCAATATTCGGACACCTAGCCGGATCCCTGTAACTCCCTTGATCTTAGGAGGCCCCGGCTTACGAATCTGCCCTTGCCCTACCATGTCGCCCATGACTCCTGGGGGTAATCCCCAGGCCATGGCATGAAGTACCAACCTTAGACGGGCCTCCTCATCTCCTTCTTTCTCCTGTTCCTGATCCATCTCATCGGATACCCAGATGGATCGCACAATACCAAAGACCTCCTCCACAATTCGTGCACCCTTGGAGGAAATATTTGGTCCTGGTAGGGTTAGGACCGTTCTATCCAGCAGTCCGATCAGCTCCCTCTTCACCGCCCTAATCTCCTTTTTCTTCACTCCCTCCAGACCTTCGGGGGAGGCATACACTCTGGAAATGGAGCTAAGGAGAAGGAGTTGCAAGGAATAATCTAGACGATCTAGCCCTTCCACTAAGACCATACCCATTAGACCAATAAATAAAGATCTCGAGGCTGTAGGCATGGTAGGAAGGGAGGAGGCAGCTGCTAGGAGCTCTATCCATCCTTTACCCCTAACCCCTCCCTCCAGGGCCGAACCACCCCCTCCTTCATAGACGGACCTTCCCCAGGAATTACGGACCCCAGAAGAGACGCCTATCCAAGCCTGACCAGAGTCTCTACCCGGGATGACACTGGATGTTCTGGTCGCGAAACCCCCGTTGGGGAAGCTTTGAGACTTGGGAGTCCCAGGACTATCCAATCGAGATCCTCTTCTGGATCCATTTCCTTCACCTCCCCCACTTCCCACCCCCCCACTCTCCTCTTCTTCCTCTTCCTCCTCAACTCCCAGCCGAAATTTTCCATATTCTTCCAAAGACCGAACCCATAAGGGACCTAGGGTTGCCAACCGAGGCTCGAGTACCGAGCCTAAGAATGGTCTGCCATATATATGCTCCTTTCTATCTTCATCATCTTCCTCCTCTTCCTCATCCTCCGCCTCGATAACCGTCAGGGCCCGGGCATCTAATCCCTTATATAGGATGTAAAGCCTTGCCCAGCCTTGAAGGACCGATACTTTGAGGAGGAGGGAAGCAGGAGCGCTTTCTGCTCCTATAATTTCAACAACGGATGGTTCACCTTTTTGCGACTTCCCTTCCGTTCCTTTTCCTTCCTCAAGTTTCTCACCTTCCTCCCCCATTCCATCTTGCTCCTCTTCGTCATCGTCAGCTTGATCAAGTCTAGCGATGGCTGTCAAAGCATCATCTAATAGGCGCAAAACTCTACCCATCTTCCTAGTTTCCTTGACGATTCCAGCTCCAATGTACTGAGCAGCCACCTGGACAGCCAAGGCCACCACTCGAACATCCTCCTCTCCAGCCTTGGCTCTCTCCCCCAAAGAGGCGGATTTGTCCTTGGAAAGTGCTGGGGTAATGGCAGCTGTGATCTGAGCCTGGTATTGGGCAAGTAGAGGCGTCCCATGCCTTTTTCGCTTTTGGAAACTGCTCGTGCCTACCTCTCCATCTTCCTCCTCATCTTCTAGATCATTGGCCGCTCGTGGCTCGTGCACTTCCTCTTCCTCCTCGTCGTCGTCCATCAGACCTTCTGGGTCAATGGCCTCTGCAAAATGAGTCAGAATGCTTCTTAGTAGCAGCAGGCCTTCTCGACGCACTCGCGAATCCCCGGTAGTGGCGGCACCAAGGGAGGTGCGAATTAGATCTCCCACATGGGTAACAATCTTGTTAGGAGAGGACTTGGCCAAAAGTGGGTCCATATGGGAGGTGATGGACCCTTTGGTGGTTCCAGCTGTGGCAGCCTCCTCTACCAACCAGCGCATTACCCTAAGGGCCAGCCACTGACTGGGCCCACGTACAGGACCCGTAAGGTAAAGACCTAGGGCGGATGGAGCCACTCGCTCCTCCTTCCCGGGCCCCGATTCAGAGTCTTCTTCTCCTTCCTCCTCCTCTCTCTCCTCCTCCAAAGGTACTTCGTTATTTGACCCAGCCCCTGACCAGATGCCCCGGGCAAGAAGAACATCTACACATCGTTTTACCCACTCAGCCGTGTCCTCCCTCAGGGCTCGGCCCTCTTCGATAAATCCCTTGAGTAATGTACCGCAGCCAACTCTACTTCCCACGACTCGGTCTTCCTCTTCCCAGTCCGTCATGGCCAAGAGAAGGGTAATCCATTCGTCCTTAAATCCCCCGGCCTCCCATACTCCTTGCAGATCTCGGCGAACTAATTGACCCAAGCATCCAAGGACCACTCTTCTCGTCTCTGATGCCCCCGGTCCCTCCCCCCAGTAGGGTGGAACAAGGGGAAGTAGAGCATGTAGTCGACTGGCTAATCCTCTTACTTCCACGTGGCCAGGAGCAAAGATGACACAGTGCTCCAAACAACGAATACCTCTTGCTGTTAGATGAATCCATAGACTTCGTCTTACCACTGATCTATCCGACGCTGTATCAGCAAATTTCATCAAACATAAAAAGGGGAGAGGTGAGTGTGAATCATGGGATGCTTCATCGTATCCCCTTTTTCATCCGACCTATAAACACTTACACATCGATTGTCTTAGGCCCATCCTCCATAGTTCATTCGCGAGGAGAGTGCATGTTTTTAGAAGACTCCCTCCATGGGATAGGTCGGGACCCATGATTTCTATAATGGCTTCTAGAACTCGTCCAGCACCTTGCCCAAGACCCTCTTCATCCATGCCCTCACCATCTAGAGGCAGTGAATGAGAGAGAGCATGGACTACTACACCCAAAATACCCTTGCACCAGGTGGAGGAAGATGACACAGAAGCGGAGTAACTGGACCCGGAGCCACGCACTACGCTAGCAAGAGCAGCGAGGGCAGATGTGGAAACAGATCGATGAGGATCACGACCCAGGGCTTCCAAGACCCGTAGGACTGAGCGCGCTGATTCAGGACCTAGCATTCCTCCACACATCCCTCCGACAATTCTAGTCATCCCAGCTCGATCGGAGGGTTCCCGTACCTGGACAAGCCGATCTACCCCCGCTTGTAAAATCCCTGTAACGAGGGCCGCGCCCGGATCGGGTCCAGAAGAGGTGGAGGTAACGAGGCTGGAAGAAAGGACCGCCAAGTCTCCAGCTACCTGACTCACCAACCCACGCATCCCTTCCCATCTCCAGACGCCGGGAGTATCCACAGAGGCCAGCAGGGGAGGGGTAAGGCCAAGTAAGCCGTAAGCCAGGCCGATGCCCGTAGGGCCCATCCAAGCCTTGGCTTGACTAGTTCTTCTAGAGGCTCCCTTAGTCAATGGGCGCAGCAAGGCCAGTGTACTACCCTGCAGAGATAGACGATGAATGGAGTGAGGACCTAGACGAGAGGAACTTAAGGCTGTGGTCAGCTGATGCAAAACCTTTTCCGTCAGTGTCATCCTAGACCCATGCCCGATGGGTTCCGTCGACTAAGAAAATAAATGAGGAAAATAAACGGGTTAATTGAGCTTGAATCAGGAACTTGACAGAAGTCACGCTCACCTTTCCAGGACTCGGATAGAGTAGCGGCAAGAGGGAGCCAAGAAAGATGATAGCTCCGTCTACAGCTTGGTATCCGGCGGAAAGGGAGGCTGTCGTGGAACCAGTACATCCCCCTAAAACCCCCATCCAGCCTGGGGACCAGGTGACTGATCTCTTGAGGATGGGTTGCCACTCAGGGTCCATATCCGACCAAACGCTGGAAGCCATGCCAGCGTGTGCCGCCATGGTCAAAGTAACGTGCCCGGCCCAAACTCCCGTCTCCCCCTTTCCTTCACTCTCCTCCTCACCTCTATCGGCCCCCACACCGCTGTTTAATCCCTCAGCATGGATCACTGTATCCAAGCTGGCCCTCACTACGGTTTGTACCCAGGGTTGGGTCCCACCTCGCTCCTCGAGTCGTAATATTCCCCGGGATACCCGATCCCCAAGACCTACTAGAGCACCATAACACTCGAGTAATAAGGCCTTGATACGTCCTTTGGTTCGATTCCCATCACCTTCCCCTTCTCCGGCCAAGGCAGCCCAGGAGTTGTGGAGTAGAGAAAGAATTCTTCTTCCTACCTCAATGCCTACCAAGGAACCTGAGGATCGGAGAACTTCGCGAATGGCACCCAAGGCAAGAATACGTCCCTCCAGGTCATCTGGCTTTCCTTCCTCCCCTCGAGCATGGTCAGCTGGAGGGCGGGAGGGGCGGGGAAGAGCATCCTTACACAGGAGGAGTAAGGGGGTAAGATGAGGCTGAAGTCTTCGTGGACCTGTGCGAGCCAGGGCACCCACAAGCAACCATCCAGCCTCCCGATGTCCACGATGATGCGAAGAGCGCAATAGTTGATGTACCAGGGCAAAGACCCATGCATCCCCTCCTTCTCCGACCACCAAAGGGTGCGCTGGGCCCTCGGTCACCAGAACTGCCAAACCCGCAGCAGTACCTCGTATCCGACGCAGTTCCATGGCCGTGCCACTCGTGCTGGTTAGATGGCCCTGAAGGTGCTTATGTAAACCTTGCGTCAGGGGCGGCAAGAGGTTTGGAGAGGCCCGAACCACGCTTACAAGAGTAGTGCATGCTGCAGCCTGGACACTCCAACGGGGATGTTTTAAAAGGAGATTCTCGACACTGGAGGCAAGGGCCACTGGTGTCGATACGGTTGTAGCTCCCTTTGCGACCGTTCCCCCAGAGGGAGGGTGAATGAGTGCAGAGCTAAGTCCTGAACCAGTCATGCTTCCTATCCCCCCCTCCTCCCTCTAGCAGGTCGGAGCACGCGGCTAGAATAACACGGAGGGTCCTGGGCCCAGGGGCTCTCTCGCCCGGAAGTATGGCAGGCCACGCCCTGAGCCATGAGCGGATCAGTTCATGCAGACCGTCCGAGCGGGATGTCGCATCCGGAAGCCATTGACGACCAATACGGAGGAACAAACGGGTAATTCCCACCTCAATATACAAGGCCGCACCCTTTCCCTCGGCTTCAGCCTCGATTAAATCGGCCTCAGATCCCTCTCCCTCCTTTTCCACAGAATCATATGATCGTAGAACCTCATCCAGGATATGTCTTACTATCTGACCATAATGTCGGGCGGTCCATGTTCCACCTAGCCTCCCACACATCTCTCCATAGGCTTGGAGAAGAAGGGAGGACGAACGTCGACGCCTCTCACGGATCTCACCATAAGTATTCCCCGCCTCATTATGAAGCTTTTTTAAGGGAACAGAAAGCTGCTTGAGCATCTCGTCCAGTGAAAGAGCTCTTAAGTCCTTATCCTCGGTACGAGTCTGGCTTCCCCCTCCACCGCCCTGAGGATCACTGCCTACAAAGGGGCGATGAGCAAGAGAAAGTAATGTACCAAGAGTTCCAGCCAAGCGAGCCCCGGCATCTTGCACCTCCCGAATAGTATCTCCTGGAACTGGTGGAGCCTCAATGGCTCTAATTAAGGCTTGAATCAGGGGAAGCGCTATGGATCGACGAAAGGGATGACCAAATCGGGTGTGCACCAAAACTAGTTCTAAGCACTGGATATAAATAGAATAATGAGTTGGAATGGCGCCAGAGATCACATAATCTACATGGAGATGAGTCATACTAGAGCAGCTTGGTTTTGGACGACGGCAACGAGGTATCGGTGGGGACTCATTTCGGCCTTGAGAAATTTGACAAGGTCTGCAGCCTCCTTCTCTGATAGACTACGGCCAGCTCCACGAACGATAACTCCTATTCCATCCAAAATTTCCACACGTACCGCCGGTTCCTAAAGAAAGACAGTGATAATGAAGAGACCATGAGGCTATTATAAAGGAAGAGCGGGACTCCTTACATGAAGCATATAATCTTACGCGTGGGTGTGCCTTGAGACACTTAAGCATCACTTGAAGCATCTCCCCAGCTAAATAGCCTACTGACCGGCTAAAACGACCAACGAGAACGGATATGCAGTGTATGGCAGCCAGTGAGGCCTCCATAGGCCCTTGGTCCGCAGCGGCTTTTCCTGTGGCCAAGAGGGATGCCAAGGCATTAAGTACTTCTGCTAGCATTCCTCCCACATGTCCCTTGGCTCGGGAGTAAAGAACGAGGTAGCATCGGGCTACTCGATCCCGGATCAGACGCGTGGGTCTTGGCTGAGAACTGCATACGAGGCGTAAAAGTTCTCGTTCCAATCCACCCCTTGCCACCTCCAGGACCGGCACAGGGCAACGCATAGCCTCCTCCTCCAGTCGGGATAACCATTGAATGACGTAGAGTTCTTGATTCTCCGTGGAATCGCCAACCCCAGCAAACCCTTGCTCATCCCACTTGAATGCTGAGGGGATTTGAAGGTCCATAAATGGAGGTTAGCAAGGCTGAAAGGACAGGAGAGATAAGGACTAACTGGAAAAGGGGGGATGACGAGATGTGCAAAGAGGGAGGTTTAAAGGGAAAGGTCAAAGGAATAAAGCGTGAGCACTTGTATCAAGAGATGGATCCAAAGATGTGAAGAAGGATATTGAATGGGGAGCACACCTTGAAACGGGGACGTGGCAGACTGGCTCTACCCTCTATGCTCACACGTCCGCTCGGTTACTCAGTGATGAGAGCGTCGGACATGAAAATCCGTGTGCAAAGTTGGAATTACGGTACAGATTGCTCTCTTTGCATGGTGATTGACCATGAGTGGCCTGTAGATGCGGAGGCGATGGTGCAGTGATTGTAATACCTGTAGTCCTCACCGATCATCTCCTGCACTTTTGCTAAGTACTGGCTCTGGTTCCTAGACTTGGCGCTATACTTGCTCCTGCACCCCTTCATAGAGTATCCCTTGGCCTATATATTCATAGGGCAAAACATTACTCAGTGAGACAGAAAAGGATAGTTTATAGGTATCCTAGGACGACAGTCATGTAATATGACCCAGATTTGATGACTGTATTGCTAATAGTAAGAGCAATGGTATTACCATCCATTTAGGCGAGTGATGCATTCGAATATCCATCAGTCTGCCCGCGATCCTGGGGGATAATCAAGTAAATGATGGTGATCCCAGGACAAGGCTGAATATCCCGTTGCCGGGGGACGATAGCATACTCAGTCGCGTTCCGAGCTACCCTGATCGGGCTCTGAGGCCTTCCCGGTGGCGAATGTTCCTTTGGATGACGGTGGGTAGGGTGCTTCTGTAGTATCCAAATGTTCACTCTGTCGGGTACACGTCGGAAGCATGCTCCCGGTACCATGTAGGCCTAAATCTAAATGCCTATCCCATCGGGGAAATAAAATGAGTTTGTCATCATCCATCAGCCTGTCCCACTAAGGGAAGGCAAAGTGAGTCTATTATAATCTGTCTCGTTTAGCAGATAGAGCACATTTTGCGTCAGATGTAATATAATGAATATACTACTACGGTAGAAATGGGAGATATATATTCTCTCTTTCCCAAGTCCACTCTGATACTACTATTATTCTCGTCCATTAATTCATCCTTTACGGCAATAAAAATAACCATCCAACGGATTCTACTCCTCATCTTCATCTGCCGGTCTTGACCAAATTCTACGGATGGTCAAAACCATTTGCTCCACAGGACAGCAGTGCTGCATCATGGGATGCTATCAAGGATAGATAATCAAGGAATCAGTATCATAGGCTATCTACACCTTTCTCTTCCCTTCCCCTTTCTCTAGGATCACTTACAATCAAGAGGTCGTCAGCATGGGGTCGACGGTCCTTCTTGAGGCATTCAGAAATAAAATGGCACCATTCCTCCGACCATTCATCCCCAGAGAGAGTGGCCGAGGGGGAAGTAGCAATGGCATATAGGGCTTGAAGAGGGGCTAATCCCATGTACGGAGGGGCTCCTTGGGACATCTCAATGCATACCACACCTAAAGACCAGATATCGACTCTGACGTCATAGGGCTGGGCTAGAATGACCTCAGGGGCCATCCAGTAAGGTGTGCCCACAATAGAAGTCCTACGCTCTGCTCTGGAGGTCAATTGTACAGCCCTACCAAAGTCGGCTGGTAAATAAAGAATGAGATAATAGAGGTACGGATATTAGTGTAAGAGCGTCAAAAAGCAATATTCCTCGCAGCCACCCATTCTCATTGAAATCAACAAACGATCTCCTTACCCAACTTGACTTCCCCACGAGAACTAAGGAGGATGTTGTCGCTCTTGACGTCCCGATGGATCCTTTCATGCTCGTGAAGGTACTGAAGGGCCTTGAGGACCTCCTTGGCCACTCTGGCCATCTCTGCCTCTTGTAGACGATATGCTGGGTCGTCGCAAATAAGATCAGTCAGAGCTCCGGCATCCATGTACTCCATGAGGATCTGTTGACAATAAAGGAAAGTGAGGATTAGGGCGCTCCAGACATGCCTCGTTCACCATTACTTAAAAAAAACTTCAACTTTACCACTTACCCAAACTTCCTCCAAAGAATCTTCCTCGTCGCTCTCGGTCCCATCTTCATCCTCGTAATGGTAAGCCCCAAAAAACCGGACAATATTCTTATCCAAGCTAGCCTTCATCAAACCTAACTCATTGGATAGGATGCCCATTTTTTCCGTCGCGCTAACCGATACAACCTTGCAGGCCACCTAATGGAATAAAAGAACCAATGGGAGGAGAGAATAATAGGGGGAATCAGATACCGTTAGAGTGAGCGTGTCCATACTTCCCTATAGCACTGCCTCGTCTCCTTAGTCCACGGGCTTTTCTAGCTACCAAATGCACTTACCAATGATTCTGTACCCTTGTACTTGCCAGCCAGAACATCACCAGAAAGACCTTCGGCCACCTGAATGATTTCCGAGACTAGCTCCCTTGGATCCTTTTCCTCCACCCATTCCCTCAAACCATACTCATCCAGTGGGTGGGGCCCGTCCTGTTGTCCCTCTTCTTCCTTTTTATCCCCATGATCTGAGTCAGAGCGCTCCTCCGCCAATTCTTGTAACTGCGTTAAATCCACTAGCTGACTCTTCCTCACACGAGAGGCTCCCTTTTGCTGGACAGACGTCATCCCCTCGTCCTCAACTCCTCCATTCAATGACACTTGATCTGCCTGATTTTCCTGGACCATTTCCTCTTCCAGAAGCTTCCTGGCTTCAGCAGCCTGGCTCTGGGAGACTCGGATAGACGTGCGCTTCCGCCGATCCTTCTTCCCCACCTCTGCCATAGACTCTTCCTGCTCCTCAGACTTCTCCTTCAAGTTCACGTCTTGTTTCCATGAGGTAGACCGCGGAGCCGGAGCTGGAGAAGGGATTGGAGGATGTGAAGCGAGAGCAGGTGGGCCTCCACCGGCAAAAGAGCTTTGGGTCCTTCGATGCCCTTTCTGGGCTAAGGGACTAGAAGGCTGGTGCAGCTGGAAAGTAGGCCGAGCCATCAGTCCAGGGGAGGCTGACCCATCTACTCGGACCACTTCGCCTACTCGAATTTCCACATCTCCCACTGATCCTTGAATCAGTGGTCCTACGGAGGATGAGCGAGCTGGAACATCCGTCACCACGCTATGAGAACTTGATCCACGAGGAGGGGGAGTAGCCATAATTCTCGACGGGATTGAGGTGGTGCCTAGAGCAGTGGGGATTTTCCTCACGGAGGGAGAGAGCGCGTATTGAGAAGAAGGAAGGCTTCTTATTGGAACCGGAGACGAAGTGGCAATCTCCGGTCCTTCCTCCTTTCCAGATGTATTCAAAGCAATCGGGATCTCCTTGGTCGTGACTGGGGCCTGGATGGGCAGAAAAGGCACCTTTTCCTTTGGCACAAGGGCATTTTTTCCCATTTGCCCACCATCCACATGTACACTTGCTCTACTCATGGAGGCTTTGCCCTTTTGCGAAAGGACAAAAGATCGATGCTTCCGGACCATTTGCTCGGTAGATTCTTCTTTTTCCTGGGAGGCGTCGTCCAAGGTAGCTGCTTTCCAATTGGGGTTTCCATCCATTTCCCTTCCTTCCTTGCTTTCCTGCACTTGCCTTGACTCGTCCTCCTCTTTCGCATCTAGCCTTCTCGTATCGTCTTTGACGGTCTCATCCACGTTTACTGTCATATTTTCCTCCACAATTTTATCTTCCTCCATTTCCTCTTCCTCCTCGGCAAAAATCATTCCAGATCGGCGCAAAAAGGACCTCATCCCCCGAGCACCACATGATTTCTTCAGTAAGGGATGCTCTAAAAGTGTGGAGGCCGAGGGCCGCTCCTCTGCCTTATAGCGTGTGCAATCCTTGAGAAAGCTTATAAGGTCCGTGCTAAGTCTCTCATTCTGCTCAGCGTCCTTATCCTCCTTAATTTCCTCGTCAGGCATACCTCCGGTAGCAAGGAGGTAGAGAGCCTTTAGGGGAGGGTAATCAATGTAAGGAGGCTGGCCATGCATCATTTCGTAGATCACAACGCCCAAAGACCAGATATCCACTTTGGGCCCATACCACTCGCCCTTTACCACTTCGGGAGCCATCCAGTAAGGGGTGCCCACGACAGCATTCCTAGTAGGCTTCGTTTCGGTCAGCTGACTGCAATGGACAAAGTCAGCTAGCTTGACTTGACCTCGGGAGTTGAGGAGGATGTTATCAGATTTGACATCCCGATGCACACGCCTCCCGGTATGTAAGGCCTCCAGAGCTTTACTAATCGATAGGGCTACATATGCCATTTCAGATTCTCCTAGGAAAATAGCATCTCCTCTAACTTTCTCTCCATCCTCTTCCTCCTCGCCTAGCATGAGAACATCGGCCAGGGATCCAGCGTCCATGTACTCCATGACGATCCATAAGGATTGGGGAGAGGGGTCCAGATAGCAACCGAGGAATTCGACAATGTAGGGCCGACATGCTGGGTCATCCGTGGAGGCCTGCATCATGGCCACTTCGTTTCCGATGACCTCCATCTTCCCTTCAGCATCCCAGGGCACTATTTTGATAGCCACTTCCTTACCCGTTTCCTCAGCAGCATCCCCCTTCCACACGTCCCCACTATCTCCTTCGGCTACCTTAATTCGGTGGGGAAAGAGGGCGTCGAGGTCCCCGGACCTCTTGACCATATTCACTAGACCATACTGCTGCAGTTCACAAGTATTAAGAAAGATGAATTCAGGTTCCAGTTCAAGATCGGACTCGGCCCCATGCCCCGTAGGAAACACGTGGTTAGGCTCGGCGTGGGGCTTGACGGTTAAGGGAGAGGTGACAGGCAGGGGTGGAAGGGAAGGTACGGCGGAAGAGTCGGTGTCCGCAGAATGGTTGGAGAGGACGGTGGAGGCGCGTGTCGACACGCGAGTAGATCGACGTCTGGATATGCGATGGTTTGATGAAGCGGTTGAGGCACTGCTGCGTCTCCTCCCAACCTTTTCCTCCGCCTGACATTCATCCTCTCCAAGGATCTCGGAGCCCTTGGAAGCCTTTCTCGATGAAGGGCCTGTCCTTCCAGGAGTGTACATACTGGCCCTGGCCAGAGCTCGCTTCTTCCTCCCTCCCTCCTCGTCCTCGTCCTCCAAGCTCCTCTGAGGAGAGATGTAACTTTGATGTCGATGCTTACTCATAATTCTGGCTAAAGTATCCTCATTCTTGGCCATCTCGTCCTCTTCCAGACCCACTTGATCCTTAGCCAGACCCTTCCAATTTTCGGGAAGTTCGGCATCAGTGGGCTTCCGTGTATTGGGATGGGGCAAGGAGGAAATGACTTCACGGGCTCCATTTGCTTCCGTTGACTCATCTTCTCGTGTCCTCTCGGTGCCCTCTTCTTCTCCTTCCTCTTGGTTGGCTACAGTACGGATCACTTCCACGAGCTCCTCCTTAGAGCAGGCACAACGCAGGAAGGGATGCTTTAGGAGGTCATGGGAATTGGCCCGGCCCGTGGGGTTCATTTGGGTGGAGAGACGAAGGAAGTCACGGAAATCCTTGCTCCAGGCCTCAGGATCAGTCAATTGGGGCGGACCATACGTGGCAATCATAAAGATTGCCCTGAGGGGAGGATAATCTAGATAGGGCGGAGTCCCCTCGGACATCTCAATGAGAACAATGCCCAAGGACCAAATATCAATCGCTGTCCCGTAATTTTGACCATTTACCACCTCTGGTGCCATCCAGTAGGGGGTACCAACTACGGAAGATCGATAATCCCTTTCTTGGTTCAGGGCAGCACAATGAGCAAAATCAGCTAGAAAGGATGGGAGAGTGAGATACAGGATGAGTCAAAAGCCTTTTCCATCCTAAAATTAGTGAGAAGACGACCCAATCAAAATCACCCACCTAGCTTAACATCTCCTTGAGAGTTGAGGAGAATGTTATCTGACTTGATATCCCGATGGATCATCCTCCGAGCATGGAGCCATACCACGGCATTCAGCACCTCGAGGGTCACTTTAGCGATATGACGCTCGGTAAGATGGTGGGAGGCAGGATCTCCAGATTGGGGAAGAAGATCAGTTAGAGCGCCAAAGTCCATCCACTCCATTATCATCCAAATACATGGACCCTCCTGTTCCTCCTCTTCTTCCTTCTTTGGTTCCTTCCCTTCTCCCTCCTCTTCCTCCTCATTTTCAAGGAAGTACCGGCCGTTCTCCACAAAATGGCCACCAACCCACTGAACAATATTGGGATGAGGAAGGCATTGCCGCATCGTTGAAAATTCATTCCCGAGAACCTCGAGTTTAGCCTTGCACTGCAGGGGAATGACCTTGATGGCATGGGTGACCTCCACGATGGATCCTTTGGTAACAGCAGAGTAGACACACCCGTTCTCTCCATGGGCAATCATGGTCAAGGGCTCATACTTATCCTGGATCCCAGAGTCCATGCCCACCCCTCCCTCCAATTCAATACTGTACCGTTCCAGGGTTCCTTTGATCCCTTGAGTGCCCGATATGTCCAGGGCTAAGGAAGGCAAAGGGGGTACGGGAGGGAGAGGAGGCATGGCGGGGTATCCTTCCCCCAAATCTTCCGTTCCCACTCGATCCTCCCGGTCCTCAAAAGCAAGAGAGCTTGCATAGATAGAAGCTCTAGAGGATTTTCTTCGGTGCTGAAGGACACTTTGTCTTGATACCGTAGATGACCTTCTCTTCCCCGTCTTTCCCAAAGATACCCCACCACTTGATTGGGGCCGAGGGGCTTCTTGACCTTCCCCGCCTATTCTACCCTCTCCACTCCCGCTTTCCTCTGCCCCCGATCCTTGAGCATACCGGTGGTGTCGGTGGACACTCATGAGCCTCTCGACCGTCTTGGCATTCTGCCGAAGTTGGTCCTTGGGAATACCCGCCTCTTGGATCATCTCCTGAAGATCTTTGGCCAAGGTCTCGGCAGGAGCCTTCACCACCTCAAGGGTCTTTTGTTTTGGGGGAATCGGAGCCATGGGGAGCATTTGGCGGACGCGCATCTCTCGAATGAGCTCCTCCTTGAGGCATGCCCCACGTAGAAAGGGATGTTCCAGGAGGGCGAGGGCGCTGGGTCGACTCTTGACCTCTGCCATTGTCGAACATCTGACATAATCCTTGAAATTATCCGACCAGACTCCTTCCTTGAGCTCCGGAGACGGATTGGTAGCAATGAGGAAAAGAGCCTAGAAGAAGGGTATTTTTAAAGGAGGATATGAGTGAAATAGGAAAATTAAGGAACCATATTTTTTTTTCCTTCTCCCTGTCTCTCCTTTCCTTTCTCCCTCCTTCATCCTCCACTCTGTGAATACATACCCGAAGGGGAGGATATTTGAGATAAGGAGGGAAACCCTCGGCTAGCTCAAAAGCCACAATGCCAAGGGACCAAATATCCACCCTGGTGCCATAGTGCATGCCCTTGGCCACTTCGGGGGCCATCCAGTAGGGGGTTCCGACGACGGAATTCCTGGTCCAGGAGGATTGCTCCTCCAATTGGGCGCAGTGGCCAAAGTCGGCGAGCTTGACGTCGCCCTTGGAATTAAGGAGAATGTTATCACTCTTGATGTCCCGGTGGACTCGGTGGGAGGAGTGTAGCCAAGCCACGGCCCTTCCCACCTCCCTCAAAACATGAGCAATGATGTCTTCGGACAGAGGACCAAACCTAAGCTCTTCAGTTTGCTCATCCCCGCCGATGAGATCAGTCAAGGGGCCTGCATCCATATACTCCATGGCTACCCAGATGGACTCGTGATCAGCCAGACACCGGCGTAGCCCGACAATGTTACCATGGGCGCTGGCTCGCATGAGGGAAACCTCATTAGCAAGAATATCCATCTTCTCTTCGGCGTCAAAGGGAACAATCTTGATGGCCACAGTGATAGGGCTGGCGGCGGAAGATTGAGAGCGCATCTTGGCCGTAAAGACATCCCCACTCTCCCCCTCGGCAATCTGCTTTCTCGGACCAAATAGCCGAGTAGGATCCCCCTCCTGGACACACTCGGTCAGGGAGTGCTGTTCAAGGACAGCCTGAGAAATATGGCCTTGGAGCTTGGGTCGTTTAGATGTTACCGTGGAAGCCCTAATTGCTCGCTCAGAGATTTTCTTATCCATTTGGTCTGCAGGTGGGTCTCCCCTCACATCAGAGACGGCTGGAGGCACAGGAATGGAGCGGGATTGATCGGGATAAGAGGAGGAAGAGGAGGGCGGGAAGTTGCTGGTATTGGCCGAGGAGGTAGTGGAGGAGGCGGACAGAGGAGGCGGGGAAGGAATGGTGTTAATAGGGGGCCTGGCTCCAGGG
>KZ987844.1:0-18110 GCA_003614145.1 Piptocephalis cylindrospora
CCCCCCCCCCCCCCCCCCCCCCCCCCCCCCCCCCCCCCCCCCCCCCCCCCCCTTCTTCCTCCACTTCCTTTCTTCATCAATTGATCCGATTCTTCTCCTTCTCCCTCATCTCCTCCTCCGTTGATTGTCCCGACTCCGTTTCCACCATCCCTCCTGAACTTCATACCCCGAATGCAAATCGACCTTAGCGTTACCAGAATCATTGTGGCATTGTGTCTGGTTATACAGTCACTCCAGGCTGCCCCTATTTCTACTCCTTCGGTGTCCAACGCATTCGAATCCGTCACCTCTGCATTGAAGAAGGTTGTTCCTACTGTCGGAAAGACTGCTTTGAGTAAGGCTCCTCTAGCTACTTCTGGTGCGGTGAACCCATCAAAAAGCCTGTTGAGTAAGGTGGGTAACCAAGCCTCGACCTCAACGACTGCCTCTACCGTGGGGCTGGGATCCCAAAAGGCTGCTTCCACTGCTGAAATGACTGCCATAAAATCACCCACCCCAGGATCAAACTCTGTAAGTACTTTGTGATGCTCTGATACGGAGTAAATAGGATGATTAGAAAAAATATCATTGCTTCTTTGAGCAGTGATCATATCCACTCACTAACTCTTCGCTTTACGCTTATGAACTCTTACCCGCTTGTGTTCCCAGCGAGATTTCTTTGAAAAGTACGTCTACGATCCCAAAACCCCCCAAGTAGGACATCCCAAGAACGCCGAGTTTATGAATGCTAAAAATAACCCCAAGACAAGCTCCCCTAGTCTTCGAGAGACGGATGTTTCTAAGGGTGAGTTCAATAAGATCGAAAATGCCTTGAGTCATCCCAATACAGCTCGGCAGGGGGGGTCGTCCAATCACATAGCCGATCCCAACTCCAACCAATTCTTTCTTGGAGGGCCCAGCGTCCCTTCATCCTCCTCCTTTACCAACCAAGGCTTGGTCTCAAACTTTGGCCAGAGCCAAGGGTCTGGCTTGAGCCGGGTCACGAGCAACAATCAAGCTTCTAGCTCAACCAATGCCCTAGGTAATGGTGGCATCCCTTTCCGATAGAGAGTGATTTAGCCAGCCATAATGAAAACATGGCATAAGTGATGTTGGAATGCTTATCCTGGTGATTTGGCATTTTGGCCGTGGTGGGAGTTTTCGCTAGAATCGACCCTTCTGACGCGATGCCTCCTGAAGTTTTATGAGTCCACATTTACCCACTCAGCGGAGGATAGGATGATTAACATGTCCAGGTTGTACTTAACAATCCCCCGTTTTTGATCTGGCGATGGCTCTCCGGACACATCTCAGAACCAGATGATGGTGGTTTTCGTCATGCGCAACATGAATTTCTTTCACTTTCATGACTCTAATGTTTTTTCCTCGTGATGTAATGCAATGGGATGATGATGAGTAATGCCATAAGAATCAAGACGATGAAAGGGACCTATTGATTTCAACATACGCTGACAGCTCATCCTGATTTGCTTGCAACACAAAGCCCATATCCTCTACCGTCTTCCAGAGCACGCTAGCACACAGAGCGATGGACAGATAACCTCTTCATCCGCGTAACCCACCCAAGCTTGTCATATTCACGGTCCCTAATTGGAAGTACTGATCTAGGCAGCAGGAGAGGGATTTGGGCTAGGGATGGGATCCAGAAGATGGCGGATCTGCTCAGCAGTATGCAAATGAAGGGTGTAGTCCACCGTTGAACCCAAGACCCATTCGAGGATCTGGACACCCTGAAGGTAGGCGTAGCACATGTTCCAAGCAAGGTTCATAATGGGCCGGGGTACGAGAAGGAGATCTTCCCATGGGTCCAAATCCTCCACGGTCAGGGTCAAGCCATTCGTCTTGATCCCATGGACTTGAGAAGTGGGGCCCTCTACAATGTCCATGTTCTTTGGCTGAACTGGACGTTGAGTAGGGCGACTCTGAGGCCTATCCCCTTCGGGATTATACCGCGACCAGCCGGTGCGGGTGACATTTCCATTCACAGGGTTTGAAGTGGTGGCCGCACCTACGAATAGCGCCTCCCTCTTGTTCGGCTGATGCTCCTGCCATCGCACACCTCGGTCATGATCGAGAAACTGATTGGATTTGTAGGCCGCTTCGTGATTATAATTGGAGGCCGGTTCCGCCTTCCAAGACGGATGATCGGGCGTGGCAAACTCTTCCCAAATCGCCACTCCATCTCTGCGTCCTTCCCCTGCCCCTAGCTCATCTGGCCTCCTCTTCTTCGGGGGGGTTGGAGGATGGACGACGGTGACGGCCGATTCCCTCCACCGCTCTCCCCTTTCACGCTCCATCGTTCTATCCTTAGTCTCAGGCCTCTCTCTAGCTTCTCGCTTCTTCGAAGTGACTTTGAGTCGTTTGAGCCACTTTGGCATTCGTCCTTTCCTTTTTCTCTCTGGCCTTTCCTCTCCCTCTCTCCTTTTCTTCCTGGAGATCTTTTGTCGGATGGTACGTCCAAGCTGTTTCAATGCATTCTTTCCATTATGCATGATAGAGAAGGGCTGATGAGAAGTGATATTTGATGGGGTGGGTTGGAATGGTGGTTAAGGTGGATTTGGGATTTAAAGAGAATGGATGAAGGGAAAGGGAAGAGTATTCTTGGGCTTTGAATAAGTGTTTAGATGTCATAAATTAAAGCCAGATGATATGTTCAGCATCCAAGCACATTAAACTTTTCCAGGTATTAAGCGCGGATGGTGCACACGACTTTCATCCACCAAGACTATGATTCATTCGTATAATTCCAAGTGCAAGGTGAGAAAGTTAAACCCCCCAATCCAGAGGTACATCATTGAGAACAACCGACCCACTCTACTCAATGAGGATGGATACGTCATGTCAATGGGATAATCCCATGCTTTTCATGCTTCGGAAGACTATGAGTAGAGTACGCACGCTCATTGTTCTATTCACTCATTCATTCGCCCAGCTTAGCTCAGGTCATGGAAAACACTCACATCATGTTGTTAATGACCAGACGGGGCTTGGCCAGATCCAGATGAGGCGCCATTGCTTTCCCGGGAAAATAGTCCAGAGACACTACTTTGCAGTAGGGTCCCAGCCATGCCAAGGGCTCCGCCACCCAAGCCCCCTACAAGTCCCGTTGCCATCCTCCTCTGGGAGTCCCGATCACAATTCCAATATCCCCATAGGTTAGCACCGGTAAGGAGGAAGGCGGCGCCCGGGATGAACATCCATTCCCACTTGATGAGGAAAAAGGCCATGATGAACAGGATGGCCCAGATTACGGGGAAGATGTAGAGGGAGAGCCAAAAGACCTTGGAGTCAAATGGATTGACTGGTCGGCCGGACTAGGGTGACGGATAAGATAGATAGATGCTGAGATGAGGGGAAGAGAAAGGATATCTGATCACACACACTCAGTGAAGCGCACTTACCTGCCGTGATTCATAAACCCAGGTGGAGGTACCATCCTCTCGAACCTCATTCCACCATCTTAGCCCCACCAAGATACGGCCACTAACATTTTTAACAGTCCAAAAGTCAAAGGAGATGAGGAGAACCTGAATGACCAGGATAAAGACAAAGTTGTCGGTGAAAAGGGAAGCCAGGAGGTATTGAACCAGGGAAGCCGTTCGGAAGGCCAAATGGAAGATCATGACAATGGGATGGCTAAACGGATGGGGGGAAGGGGGTATTAGCCTTTGGTCTGATATGTCTTTCTCTTGGCTTTGCTTTCATACAGCACGCGTCCATCACTTACCTAGATCGGGAGAGTAGAGAGGCATTTTGGTCGGCCGTCTGAGACTCCAGATCAATGGGACCAGCCAAAGGTGGGTTGGATGGAGAGGAGGAGGGGGAGGAGGAGGAGGAAGGGCCGATACGACTTGACCTTGGGGGCGGAAGATACTGAGCAGCTTCGGCAAAGGGATTATCATCCATGAGGGCTTCGCGATCCTTGGCCTACCATTTTTGATGAGGAAAGGGGGGGGGGAGGGGGGGGGGGGAGATATATGTGTTGTACAGGGATCGTGGTGATCAAGCTGTCTTCTTATGCCTGAAGCCCTGTTCTTCTCTAGTTCCATCTTTACCACCTCCATCGCTCGTCCCGCCTATCCAAACGACTGACCATTGTTGCAAGGAGAGGTGTTTACAGTAACAAGGAGGAGAGGAGATCGACACGGGCTGTGGATTAGGAGACAAAAGAGGACTGGCCTGGAGAGTGAAAGGGACAAAGGGGGGAACGAGGGAAAGTGGAGGAAAGAGATACTGGAGTACAAGACAGACAGACCAATGATCGGACTTTTAAAGGCTGAATAGACAGTTTCCCTGGGCTTTGGATAAAGGGCTGAAAATCAATATTTTGGTTCAGACGCTGCTGTATCTATTATAAAGGATGTGTCGATTTGTCAAGAAAACAGACTGCTTTTCAATGATGAGAATTAGAGCGATGTCGCAGATTCATCTTGAAGACATCTTGGAGAATTTGGAAAGATGTTAATCAGTTGATTCTTGGTCAAACGACATCTGTATAATGGTAAAGCTTGATAAACCACGCATGCCGGCCTTTGAGTGGGTGTTATGTTTGAACAATCCTAAAGCCTACTCCACATGGGGAAAATAGAATGGTTTTATTACTACTACTAAGCTTGATAAGACCGTTCTTAAAGGGTACTGTTTGATATTATTTTTTTAGGATCTATTATCTTATATTCAGAGGAGGTAAATAGTAAATTTAATACTCTAACATCGCTTTGAAATGGTGGATAGTGATCGCTCTAAATAAATCATCTTGTTTATTTTTACCATCAAATTATCTCTCAGAATAATTAGCAAGTTGACCAAATGAGGAAAGCATTATTTTTGGATGCCTTTATCCCCTATCCCACTAGGAGAAAATAAAATGGTTTCAACAACAACGCAGAATAATTATAAATTGAGAAATGAGCCAGATATAGCCATCAGAATGACATGATCATCAAGAATCCTCATATATGCTCTCCTTCTCTCCTCAACCGCTGGCTGAGTATAAATAGACTGGTGTACCGTCAATGCATCCCCATACTATCATCTTCCCACACTTCCTTCACTCCCACTACTGCCTATCTCTCCCTCGCTTTCTCCACTCTAACAGCACGCCATGACCGAAGGAAGCCGACCTTACTCGGACGAACAGATCGCCCAGCACCTTGCCAATGTCCAGGATGAGGCCGTTGAAGGAAAAGCCCTCATTGGGCCCTCCGAAGACCTTGAGGCCCTCAAGGCTGAATACGATCAGGGATGCAGTGTGTATCAGCGGAAGATTACGGTGAGTATGGCCAGGAGAGTTTGGTATCTTGCTCAACGGGCTCTACTGACCCTTGGACCATCTACTTCGCATGTTGTGGCCTTCTAGGCCCTAAAGGAGCAATACCCCAGATTTCGTCGGTCCCGTGGAGACGGAAACTGCTTCTTTCGTGGTAAGTGTTTGTAAGATGGGAAAGGTCGTCTCTCTCTCCTCACTCAGGTGCTTATACGACATTAATTTAACCCCAACCCATCCTTAGCATTTGGCTTTGCCTGGTTTGAGGCTCTGCTCACCTCCAAGGACGAGCAACTTCTGCCAAGGACCATCAAACATCTGGAGGGCACCAAGCAATTGCTGGAGGCAGCGGGATTTGAAATGGTGGCTTTGGAAGAGTTTTACGACCTGACCTTGGATCTTCTTCGGGCCCTCCCTACGCACACTCGACCCTCCTTGTTAAGTAACTTTAATGATCCAGAAACATCCAATGCCATCGTTTGCTACCTCCGCTTCCTCACCGCCGCCCATGTCCGGACTCATCCGGATGATTTTGCCCCATTTATTGAGGAGGCCAACGGAGATGTAGCTCGGTATTGCGAGAGGACCATCGAGGCATTCGGCCAGGAGAGTGAGGGCATTGCCGTTATTGCCCTGGTCCGGGCTCTTCATGTTCCTATTCAGGTCGTGTACCTGGACGGCAGGGGAAATGACCCGTCTTCGGATGAAGCCAACATTCACACGTTTAACCCAGATGAGGAAAAGAGGGATGCGACCATGATTCATCCCTCCATCTCTCTCCTCTATCGTCCAGGCCACTATGATCTTCTTTACTCCCGGGATTCCATGCCATCTGAACCTGTGAATGACACTGAGTAGACAAGGGGGGAGATGGCTTTTTGGAAAAGGAGGGGGAGAGGGGTGAATCAAATATTTTTTTGATAATGTTTCATCTAATGGAGGACAAGGTCTGAGTAGTTGGATGAAAGGGTATGCTGGATAATAGCAACAATACAAGATGAATGAAATGGCTGAAAAAAGGAAATGTAGAGTACATTGAGCTCATGGATAAAAGGGTATCGGAAGAGTCAAGGTGTCCCTCAGGGATAAAGGTAGACATCTTCTCTCCTCCCCAATATCCACCATCATCTTAGATGGCTTGTCGTTCTACCAGTCTCTCCCCTTCATCCCCATCCCGAAAAGAAGGAGCATTGCCCCTTATACTCCCCTCCACCATCATTTCCTCTTCATCCCCAGATCCAGACTCATCCTCACCCACCCCTTCCTCCTCGTCGCCCAGTTCAAAGTGACCCATCTCAAAGGGATCCTCCTTGGGTTTGGCCCAAAGAGCCCTTTCTTCTCGCTTCTTCCAGAGATATACGGCGCTAAACGTGATACCTAGGAGGATGAAGAGGATGGAGGCTACAACGCCAAACACCGAATGACGGGAGACTGCCACCTCATCTACCATCTCCACCCCCTCTGCCTCTGATGCTTGTTTAGCGTTGGAGAACTTGGAGGTATCCTTGGAGGAGGAAGGAGGGAGGGGCGTTGGGGTTTGGATGAACGAGGAGTCAACGGAAGAAGAGATTAATGCCTCTTGACTAACTGTACCGGGGGGAGGTGTGGAGGAGGGGGTTACGGCTGATTGAATTGCCGTACCAGTCATCTGGTCCACATTAGTGATAGCAGCGACGGCCAGGTTGTCTGGTTGCTGATCCACAGGCACAAGGGCAGGAACATCAGCCCCGTTCATCTTGGCATTCTTTTCATCCTCATCCGATGGACGTAGGCCTAACATCTCCGGAGTCCCATCCGCGGCTAGGGTGGCATCCGCGTAGGCGTAAGCTCCTACCAAAACCACATTCTACCGTGAGGAGGGGCGAGAGTGAGATAATTATTACCAATGATCCACGACTCTTCCTCCCAATTGTTTATGAAGTCTTACCCAAAGAGAGGCTGTACCATTCCCACCCTCTCCAACCCATTCCCATCGAAGTTTCTGGACTTGATCCTTGACCAAGAGCACTTCGTAGGGTACACTGGAAGGTTGATCCCAAATGGGAGATAGCTCCTCTCGTTCATCTAGAAGAATGCGTAAACCAGAGCGACCGGCCTCAGTGGCCGTGGAATTGAAGAGAAAGAGGACCGAAGGTCTGATGGCATCGTGAGGGGAGGTGACGGTGAGCTCGAGGAATGGGGTAATCCCTGTGACTTCTGGAGCCTTAACCCAGGCTACCTCCTCCCCATTGGGCCCATTGTTCTCGGTGACATTCCAGCCAAAGCATTGATCATATGGGAGAATACACTGAGGATCAGATCGTCCATGAATGGCCACACAGGCATTGGAGGTGCATCCAGATCGGGTAACGTAGTTCCCTGGGGCCAAGGAGGAGAGGAGGGCCGAGGTGTCCGTTGTCCCATTTTCCCCAGCCCCGCCTCCACCGGGTAGAGCATCTGGGGCTGAACAGGCTTGTGAATTGGGGGAAGGAACACCGAGGCGTCGGTCACATGAAGCCCCGTCACCCATCGAAGGCTGATAAGAGAGGGAGTACTGGTGCCCCGTCAGGTCACATGGAGTGGTGTACTGAGACAGCTTGGCAGTGTTACACGCACATAACGCTGGGAAGGATTGCTGGGTAAGTTGGCTTGTGTCCCGGCACTTAATACCTGTCTTGATCTTATAGACCAGGGATCGGGTATGATTGGTGGCACAGCGGTCATCGTACACGGGTTCCAAATCCTCCTTACGGCAGACTAGTGTAATGTGATATGATATAAGTGAGTACGAGGGAGATAAGAGGGCGCCTATCAGCATCATAGTGATAGAAAAAGGAACTTACTCGGCATATCGTCTTCGGTGTCCTCGGCACCCTTTCCCGTGAAATCTGCGCCCGTGTCCGGGTTAATCTTTCCCGCAGTATCCAGCGGTGCCGAGGCATCGGCGACACAATCTTCAGTAGATTTGGCCGTGGTAAAGACGGAGGCGTCGGTGTTCTCATCAATCAAGTGGGTATCAGCAAAGACAGCGCCTTTGGTGCACACGGATATGGCATGATCCTTGACGGAGAGACAAACGGGAATAAGTATACTCGGAGTGGTGATATTGCACTTTCGATAGGTCTGTAAACACATGGTATGTCTCAAGGCCTGGAAACAGGCAGCGCCAGCACTTTCCATGCCCTCTCGAGACATCTTATCTAGAGCATCTGTAAGAGGATAGGAAGATATGAGTGAGGTGATGGATCATACGAAAGTCATGTACGTTGGTATCGCGATCCACGCCTTCCTTACCTTGAACCAGTTTATCCCCGTCCTTGACACTGGTTGCCGAGGTAGCGTATGTGATTTCGGGACACAGGGAGGAGGGCGGGCTAAGAACCTCGCAAGAATGAACATTCCTAACGAGAAGGACTAGAACTCCTAGCCCTGCCCAGACCAGCCAGGACAGGGTGTTTTCTGTGGATGAGGCGAGGCGCATGGTTGGCGAGTTGAAGGCAGCGTGGGTCCGCTAAGTGATCTTTGGGAAAGCCTAGATACGATGAATCCGAGGGTATTAGGAATACTCACCGACACCTTATGCTTCTACGTGAGATGAGGAGGGGGAGGGGGTGAAGCAGTGTCGGACGGGACAGGCTGGGGCCTGACGACTTGAATCACCAAGAGTGTGGTGCGAGATAAGGTGTACGAGTGGGTGCCTCGGGATGGGAACGGGGGAAAGTGGCAGAGGGGATGATAAGTGTTTGACGAAATGAGGGCTGATGAGGGGGAAGAAAGGATAAGAACTGGCGGGGGGGAGGGAAGAAGAACAGATGAGGGATGGCTCAGAAGGAAGAGAACCTTGGGCACTCCTCTATACGACTTTTAAAGGCCCCCTTCACCCTGGGGAATCAATCCTCCGCCCCACAAACTCCACATGCAAGGCACCCATCCAGAGTGTCATGCCTCTCACATCAACCACTTTGCATCCATGAAAAGGGATGGGATAGGAGCGTGGTGGAGAGTGTGCAGCTGTAGACGGAAGAGCGTAAAGGGCCGTGAATGGATACAGACATGAACCTGGTCTGTCAGTATGGGCATCAGTATGAGCGGTGTCCCTCACTCATCTTTGAGCATCTCTGTTGAGCTCAGCAAGACAGCCATGAAAAAGCTGATCAAAGGGACTAAAAATGAAATCGCTATTTTTGGCCATGACTTGATCTGGGAAACCTTGACATAGGTGTCGGCGCCAGGTCATACATTGATGGGCCCTGAATTGAGATTTAAACACTTAAAAAACAGTGCAAAAAACTAATGAAAAATATAGAGAGCATTCTGTTGATTAAAGGAAAAGGAATGTGCATGCAGGAGAGGTGACAGGAGTCTATTTTCGCGATCAGTGCTTGATGTTGACACGACCCATCCGAGGCTAAATAAGATTCTCCCCCTTCCTTTGCTTCCCAAGAGCCCATCATAATCTTGACCGCCTTACCCATCAACATGCCCTTACCCGTTGTTGCACGCTCATTGCGTCAGACTAGGATGTTGACCCGGCAAGGGCAGAGCATGCTCCCTCTTGGGCAGACAGCACGTTCCTTCCGAGCCAATGCATCTAAAGCAGCGCCCAAACACTCGGCCACCCTGGCCTCCTTAGACAACCCTGACCGTATTAAAAATATGCGGTTGGCCACACTTGCTCGCTATGGCCTAGATGGATATCCACGATGGGATGAGGGCAGGGGTGTGAAGTCAGAACGCGTGGAGCTTTCGACCATTCGCCACAAGTATGAGGATATGTCCTTAAAGGAGCACATTCCTCATCCTTATGTCATTACAGGTGAGCAGAGGAAGAGAATGGATGTGAAGTGCGTCACTCATCGTTCAGTAAAATTATCCAGGCCGAATCACCGCTATGCGTCAATCTGGGAGTAAGCTCTACTTTTACGATCTAACACAGAATGGGACAAGGATCCAGGTGATGGGTTCCCAAGGCTCCCTCGAAGGACTCGAGGAGGGTCAAAACGGTGTGAAGTTATTTCGGGAAGCCCATCGGGCGCTTGGCCGAGGCGACATGGTGGAGATGACCGGGAGGGTTGGGAAGACGGAGAGTGGAGAATTGACCATCTTCCTCATCCATCCACCCCGACTTCTGGCTCCGTGTCTGCATGATATTCCCTATCGGACGGGTTTAAAGGATACGGTGAGCCGGGGTAAATGAGTCATTTCTTCTTCTTCTTTTTCCTTTCCTCATATCCCCTCAATCTAGGAGCAACGATTTAGGAACCGACATGTTGATCTCTTACTAAATACTCATGCTAGGAGGGCCTTGATTATTAGGGCTAAAGTTCTAAGGGGGATCAGACGATTCCTAGACGACCGGGATTTCCTGGAAGTGGAAACTCCCATTTTATTCCCAACGGCTGGGGGGGCTAATGCTCGTCCCTTCCTCACCGAGGCTGTGGCGTATGGTGGCATGGGACTAAGTTTGCGCATAGCCCCAGAGCTCCACCTAAAGCAACTGGTCATTGGGGGTCTGGATCGGGTGTATGAACTGGGTCGACAATTTCGAAACGAAGGTGTGGATACAGAGCATAATCCCGAGTTCACTACATGCGAGTTTTACCGAGCTTATACGAGTATTGACGAATTGATGGACCTGACCGAGGAGATGCTCTCCACCTTGGCTAAAGAAATACGAGAGGACATGGGCTCATCGTCGTCATCCAATAGCACAGAAGAGATGGAGATCCCACGATTTGATCGACCATTCCCTCGCATCCATGTCATACAGGCCTTAGAGCAAGCCATTCAAGTCCCCCTGCCATCTCTAGAAGAGGGGAATGAGACTCAGGCCATTGAGCAGCTCACCCGGGTAGCACATGCTCATAACATCGCATTGCCCCATCCTCCTACTCTTCCCCGGATCCTGGACACCTTGATCGGCCACTTTGTAGAGCCTCAGTGTGTCCAGCCCACCTTTCTTTACGGTCATCCAGTGATCATGAGCCCCTTGGCCAAACAGGCCACCATGGACGGGGTGAGTTGTTTCTGAGAGAGGAAAAAAACTATTGAGTCACTCTCATCCTGTTCCACTTTCCATCCGAGTAGAGGCCATCCACAGCAAGGTTCGAATTATTTGTCCGAGGAGTAGAGCTGGTCAATGCGTATGAGGAATTGAATGACCCGGCAGAACAGCGTCGTCGCTTCCATACCCAGGACCAGGATCGGGTAGGTGGGGATAAGGAAATTCCCGAACCGGACGAAGCCTTTTGCGACGCCCTTGAGTATGGTCTTCCTCCGACCGGTGGATGGGGTCTTGGGGTGGATCGATTGTGTGCCATGTTCGCTGGAACCAAAAATATGCGAGAAACCCTATCCTTTCCTCTGATGAAGCCTCGGACCGAGGGATAAGGAGTGTGGCGGGAGAGGGAGGAGTAGATATAATAAAGCACATCCATTCACATTAAAGCTATGCGGGTCATCTTATATGTATTGATGATGGTATTGTTTAGTGACCTTTCTGACGCCATGTGTAAGGGAGGCAAGACAGAAGGTTATGAATCAAAAGATGGACAGAAGAGTGATAGGCAAAATGCAGCCCTATCCATCCATCCTGAGCAATTTGGTCCCTTCTATCCACTCTACAACTCGTCGTGCTTCACATCCTCCTCCTTCTTGGTAATCTTCGTCTTCTTCTCAGAATCGCCGGTCTTCTTGGTATCCTTCTTCCTTTCCTCGACTTCCTCCTTTTCTTCTACCTCCTCCTTCTCTTCCTCAACTGCATCCTTCTCTTCGTCAGCCTCTTCCTTCTCCTCCTCTTCCTCAGTCTCCTTCGTCTCCTCCTTCTCTTCGTCAGCCTCTTCCTTCTTTTCCTCAGCCTCTTCCTTGACTTCCTCATCCTCTTCAGCATCCTTGTCATTCTTCTCCTCGCCCGCGCCGGCCCAATCAGCGGGCATGTCCTGGAGAATCTTGCGGACTTCTTCCTCGCTCATGGAATCTTGGCCAGCATCCTTGAGGATGTCCATGATCATCTTGACCTGAGAGTCTATGTCCATGTCCATGTCCATATCGGGAGGACCGTCTTCAGTCTTCTCTTCGTCAGCTTCTTCCTTCTCCTCCTCTTCCTTAGTATCCTTCTTTTCCTCAGTCTCTTCCTTCTCTTCCTCTTCCTCAGCCTCCTTTGTCTCTTCCTTCTCTTCCTCAGCCTCCTCCTTCTCCTCTTCCTCAGCCTCCTCCTTCTCTTCCTCAGCCTCCTCCTTCTCTTCCTCAACTGCATTCTTCTCTTCGTCAGCCTCTTCCTTCTTTCCTTCAGCCTCTTCCTTCTCCTCCTCTTCCTCAGCCTCCTTCGTCTCGTCCTTCTCAGCTTCAGCCTTCCCCTTCTTTTCAGTCTTCTTTTCAGTAGCATCAGCATCTCCTTTAGGATGTTTCTGATACTTATCGATGATAGGAATGACAGGGAACTCCCGATGACGGAAGGCAGCATCGACCCAATCAGACTTCTCTAGACAAGCCTTGCAAGGAGCACCACGGTCATAGCAGAATTGCTTCAGCTCGGCCAGCTTCATCTTTTGAAAGTCCCCCCGAGTCAGAGAGAAGACGGGGGTGGCCATCAGAGCGACCAGGGCAATGAGAAGAGAAGCGCGCATATTGACTTGTGGGAATTGTCGTGAGGCGAGTGAGAAAGGGATGAGGCGTGGATTGAAGGGGATGGGTGCTGTTGGGGAAGCGGATGGGGTTGTTGAGGGAAACGGATGTGTCTCTGGGAAGGGCCTTGAAAGTGATGTGAGATCAGAATGAGGAAGGGGTTGGAGGAAAGGGAATAGAGGAGTGGGCGGAGAGGGAAGGCATGAGAGCGCGCTCCTTTTATAAACTCCCAGATATTGCTAGAAGAATGGGTGGAGAGTGGCTAGAAGCTTCTGGGAAGCAGCGAGAACAGAAAGCGGAGTTTAGAGTACCTTGATCCGCCCTCTTGTGTAAAGCGGCAGCATGAGAATCCAGTAAGACCCTGCATAAGAGGCCCTGCCTCTACTGTACGAGCCTTGCACTATAGTGTGGGCTAGTATCACCTTCGCGAACATGAGACACGGAAAGTGAATAAAGGCTTGGCTTTGGAGAGGAGGGTTCAATTATCCGCTTACACAATGTGTGTAGATGCCCCTGTGAGGAAGAGAGGATACCTCTATGCTTTAACAGCACTGTGATGCATCACCATAAATAGCGAATTAATGATACCGTTATGCACACACATACACATATGCAAAATGAGCCAAATTTTATCCATCTTGGCCAAATTCGTCCTCTTCTTTTGTATCCCAACAGTAATTTTCCCAATACATTTCGCTGTTTACTACTACTTTTGTATCCCAAGCCTCGCTTTTCCATCCCAGTAATCTTTACTAAAGCACCTTGACCCGTTTCAAAGCCCAAAATCCTCCTGAGCACATACCCTCCTCCCCTCCCTCTCTTCCTCACCATTATGTCTGGAAAGCTTACTCAATCCCTGCATAGGGCACACGCGATCGTGACCCGAGGCTATGCTGCGGCCCCCTCAGCCAACAAGGTAGCGGACGCGGCAGCAGCGCGAGCTAGGCAGCATTCATTGACCGGGTCTCACAATGAGCTCCTGAAACGCGTCCTCTTTGAACCGGGAGTTCGACCCACGATCCCCTCGAAGCGAGATGGTGAAGTGATGGAGCAGGAGGAAACGGTGATCAAGCAGGCTTGGGCCCTGGAGCAGGAGCATTTGGAGTCACGTCGGAATGAGGAGAGGAAGCGCAAGTTCTTGGCCATGAAGGAGGCTCACGACATCCTAAAGCAGGAGAGTGAGACCCTGTACAAGGGAGCTGTTTGGCGGGACGTTGCTCCTCTCTTCCCTCGGCAGATGCGGATCCCTACCCAGACTCCTCCCAAGGTCATTTGGGATTACACCTGGAAGGCTCCTGATGCCTCTTCTTCCTGAGGCGAGAAAGATGTAGCAGAGAGAAGGAATAGAGAAAAAGAACATGCATGAAATAGCTACTCATTGTACTATTGCGACCTACAATGGCTCACAAAAAAAAAACAAGACCATCCTCTCATTCCATTCATCCTTGATCACATACGCCCTTCCACCCCGCCCACATCGTACACAAATACACAGCGTCTCCTCAGACGGCAATCCAGGAGTTACCCAGTGAGAAAGTCTAGGCTCATTTTGCCCTCCTTGTGCTCTGGACCCGGGGATCGAGTGCGTTCTTTCTCCTCCTGACATCGGTATCCGACACATCGGTCGGCATAGGGTAGGGACTCGATGGCCAACTGGACCTCAGGAAGGTGAAATCCAAAGGGATCGGTGACATAAGGGGCATTGGGAGGAAGGTAGGAGGCGTCGATGACTTGACGAGTGACCTGGGCCCACACATCCTCCGAGTTCCGGGAGGTCCAACGACGGGAGGGCCACTCCTCGGAGGAAACGGAGAAGATGGGGGAGGCATCAGGGCCCTCCAGGACCTCACTAAAGTACCGGACATATCGACCATCCGAGCAGGAAGGATACATGCGGGAAAGGGCATATCCCAAGGGGAAGATGTGATCGGCGGTCCAATAGGCCGGGCAATTCCACTGAATGTCGCCCAAACGATGAAGGATGATCCCTTGGGCCTGGGGCCCAATGAAGGCAGGGAGTTCCCAGTGACCGGGGGTGGGCCCGGTTTGACGGAGGAAGGGAGCGACATGCACATCTGGGGGGACAGAGGAGGAGGAGGAGGGAGTAGTGGAGGAGGTGGATGAAGCAGATGGTCTGGAATGGATCATGGACCCGGAGGACGGATCCATTCGACTCGATCCCTGGGAGATGGAGTCATGAGGGAGAGGGGCATGGTAGGTCGAATCGTGAATGGGGAGCCCACGTCCAATAGGATGTCTAATGGTGGTGGGAGAAGTAGGTCTTCCCTGATGGGGAGGAGGCATAACCTTCGCCTCCTCCTCGGGACCAGCTGACCTTGGGCCCGAGGACCCGGACACTCGTTCTAATTTCTCGACGCGCTTCAAGCACCGATCGGCGTGAGGAAGGGATCCGAGGATCTCCTGGATGACGGGGTTGGTAAGGCCAAAGTAATGGGATCCACGGACCTGGATGGGCCTACGAAGACCCCCGGCGCCACCAGCCTGACCTGCCGCTTCAAAGACACGGTCCCAGGCTGCGGTGGGAGAAGAGCCCACCCAGACGGAATCGGGCTCGTCCTCGGCGGTGACGCGGAAAGAGGGAGCCCGACCCTCGGGATCACCGGGGACGATCTCACAGGTAAATTTAACGCGAACTGGACCATGATTCAGGGAGGAGTAAAATCGTTGAATGCAGTAGCCATCAGGATAGATGGTGTGTTTAGTGTGCCAGCCCGGGTGCTGCCATACGACCCGACCAAGAGACCGAACAACAAATCGATCCAGACCACGGCCTACGACAAAGGGCACCGAGGGACCTGTCCGATCCGACTCGGAATCCGATCGAATCAAGGAGGCAACGTCGTTTCCATCCAATTGAGGATACTCATTCCACTGCTCATTCCATTGAGCCTCGGTCTGCCACTGAACCTGATCCTGGGCACCTGGTGAGGGCTCCCTGGGTAGATCTGCTGCCTTTCTCCCGCCCCTCCCACCCCGCTTCCCACCCCGCTTCCCTCCACGGGTAGTACTGACAGCGGTGGAGCCCGTGCCTTTTTTCTTCTCCTTGGTGACCTTTCCCTGGGCAGCGGACTTGGATTGAGTAGCAGAAGAGGGGGCCTTCTTCTTTGTACCCTTTTTGGTCATGCGCTTAGAACCCTTCCCATCCTTCGTGCCATTCAGCTCCTTTTCATCCTCCCCTTCCACAGGTTCCTCCCCGTCTTCCTCCTCTTCCTCCTCATCATCCTCTCTTACAGCCTCCCCCCCACGTTCTGGATGATCATCTCCCTCCCAGACTTGTCGAATGTACCTTCGACACCTCCGGGCATTGGGAAGGCTCTGGACAGCATCGAGGATGGAGGGATCGGCCAGACCAAACATGACTGGTCCGGAAGTGTGAGTTCGTGTTCCATCATTCCTTCCCACTAGCTCATCCACCACCTTTCTCCAAGCCCCCGATGTGGACATGGCGCTCCATTCTACCCCGGGTCGATCTGATGCCTTGATGACAAACTAGACGAAGGAAAGGGGGGTGAGAAAATGATCTAAGAGAGGGTAAACAAAGGCACTGGATGTCACGTCCGCCATTATGACTTACCAAAGGACCCTTGTCCCCGCGCCGAATCTCATTTGTGTACATAACTCGTTGAGTGGGATGAATGGTGGAGGGATAGGACCGCTCACTGCGAAAGCCCACGGGGAAGATGTACCGGGAGGAGTGGAAGGAATCCTTCCTCCATTCAATTTGACCCAGATCATGCAGGATGACCTCCTCCACACCCTTGCCCACAGCCACAGGCAGGAGGATGTTGCCTTGACGATCCCGAGGAAGAGGATCGCGAACCTTAGGGTCAGTCCTCTCCTCTCTCTTGCCCTGACGACGCTTCTTCCTCTCCAGGGGCTCCTCGGGGGGAGGGTGATCGGGTCGACGCCGACGCCGACGTCCCGAGCGGCTTTCCAATTTCATGGAATCATCATGATCAGAGTGAATGTGATGATCTTCACGGTCCTCCTCATCCTCATGCTCTTCTCTCTCCTCCTCCTCCTCCTCATCATGATCCTCCTCCATGACCGAATGGGAAGGTAGTGTCTCCTGCTCGCCGTTCTGATCATGGGATAGCCTTCTGGATCGACGAGAGGCCCTGGTGATTCCGTTGAGGGATCTAATGGAAGTGTGGCCCTTTCCTCCCCGTTTGCCCGATACCTTGGTGACGAAACCCAAGGAAGCTGGGTCCCCGGAGGGATGAGCGGGACGCCTCCCCCGTTTCCTTCCATGGCGGGTGGATTCTTCAGGTATTTGATCCTCACTCTCAGTTCCCGAATCCGATGGCTCCAAGTGCTCAATCTGGAACATTTCCCGTAGCTGACGCCGAACACGTCTTGATCCTCTTGCCTGGATCACTTCTCCTTCCTGAGCCCCCTCCTTTGTTAAGATTTCCTCCGCCGCCTTGGCCCCCTCTCTTGCCTCAACTCCCTCCTCATCCAAAAGATCCTCCTCCCCGGAGGACACGACATCGTACCCCTTCAACTCAAGCATGATATCGAGGAGATGGGTCTTTTCGCTACCTAGACGGCTCAGGTCAGTGCGTACCCGCTGTAGCCGTTGCTTCAGCTGGCCCTGTTCTTGCTGTAGGGCAAAGAAGTAGTCCCGGACAGACATGTACCGATCCTTGAAGGGTATTTTTGGCGTGGCGGTTGGATTGAGATGGGCAGGGGCGGATGGGGATCTCTCTTTGTCCTGCTCCTCCACCACTCGAACAGTATCGAGAGTAGAAGGAGGGCCGGAGGGCGGGAGATCTTGATGTGGATCCAGGGCCCGAGTAGCCATTGCAGTGAGGAGGAAAGAGGGGGAAATTCAGAGAAGTGGGTGATGCGGAAGAAATCCGTAATGCAGCCGATCAGGATGAATGCCCAAAGGTCAACAAAGAGAGGGGAGGACAAATGGTATAATAGAGAATGTGTTGGTGGTCAAAGGGAAAAGGACGTGGAGTCGAGATGGGAGAGGATGTGTGGGAGAGGAGGAGAGGGAGGGAGGGGGGAGGGAAGAAGGGGCGTGAAAAGGAGGGAGCACCTGGGTGGGTGTATATATATAGTCAAAGGGGGGTGAGAGGGAAAAAGGGAAAGTGACCGAGAGAGGCTGGGAGGTTGGGGGAGAGAGAGGGAGGGGGGGAGGGGGGGTAGTGGTGGGGTGAATCCGGGAGAGACAGGGAAGAGAGGAGACGGAGAGAGGCACGGGGACCTCGAG
>KZ987845.1:0-18051 GCA_003614145.1 Piptocephalis cylindrospora
TGAGGAAGGGAGAAGAATGAGAGACCGAGTTCGGAAGCGGGTACGACAGCAAAGAGGCCTTTTCACGATGGGCAAGGAGGAGGGAAAGGGGAAGGCGCCTCTCGGCTCACTTCAAGAACCTCAGGGGTCCCAAGAAGGCCAGGAGGGCGATGTGGTGGCAACCGAGGTAAGTCTGGCCGTTGAAGATACGGACGAGAAGGGGACGGATAGTGAAGAAGATGAGGTGAATACGGATGAGGGCAAGGGCTCTACCGCAGGAAAAATCAAGGACCTTCAACGAGACCTGGTTGACTCTGACCCTACGTCAAGACGGGCTTCATTACGGGAAGGATCTTTGAATTTTGAGGAAGACTTCTTTGGAGAGCCTGAAGAAGGTGAAGGGACAGAATCTCATACAGAGACGGAGGAAGATGACGCTGTTCATGTACGGGTTATTGAGGAAGACTTGGAAGAGGTGGTGGAAGAGGAGGGAGGGGGCGTGGTTCTTCAGGAGGATAAACACGAGGGAATTCTTTTCCATGAGAAGCCCAATCGAAGCTCCACCCAGGAAGGGATCAGAATAACTCGATCAAGATCTTCCCGCTCTACAGCTTCTCTAGAGCGAAAACACACGCGCTCTCATCCGGAGGTACAGATCAAGACAGATGCGGACGGAGGGATTGTTCGTGTCCTTGATGATGCGATCCTTCCATCCGGGATGGACCAAAACTTACTGGAGGTAGATGATGACTATTTCACCAGACCCAAAATCGCGCCTATTCATCCAAAGAATGGGGGGGGAGGGGAATAGGATCAGGCGGGGCGGAGGAAAGCACCGCTGGATACTTCGGGGAGCCAATGTGCAAGTCTCTTTGTATGATGGGATGGACTGGTCGACTGGGGATGAAGGAGGGCAGACAGTCAAGGAAGGCTGTAGTCGGGGCCAGCAGGCCCTCCTCGTTACCCAGATCACCGGTCTTAAAGGTCACCTTGTCTCTTCCAAAGGGCGTGGGCCACGGGATCCTGTTCCTTCCGTAAGGGTTGGCCTATGGATGCGGGATGTCCAAGTTCTTGACCGAGTCCCTACGTCAGTGTGGAAGAAGTTTATGACACGCATGCGCGGGGTCTATGAGGAAGAATGGATGGTCCGGGTCAAGCTGGAGTCGGTTCGACCCTACAAGGAGAATCGAAAGCTAGAAGAGCTGCGTATTCGGGTAGGTGCTATGATGTTGGAATTGAAGAGATTTGTGGCATCGTAAATGGACAACACGCTGCCCCAATTCACTCGCTGACTCCCTTTCTCTGATATCCTAGGCCAAAATCCTCCCATTAAGGTTTCATGTGGATCAGGATACGCTCAACTTTACTCTGTCCTTCCTCCTCAGCGCCATGGCCCATAGGGAGGGTATGGGATGGAAGGACACCTCCAGGGACGGGGAAAGGGAAGGTGGGAGATATGGAGAAACGGATGGACCGACCATCTCTTCTCGAGTTCAAATTGAACCTGAGGACGAATCATTTATTCGTAAGCACTTCTTTTGAGTCGATTCCGGATGAGAAAACCAATACTTATCACTTCTCGAATACCATTTTTACGTAGAACTCTTTGATATGAAGCCCCTGAGGCTTAAGGTCGATTATAAGCCCAAGAGAGTGGACTATCGTAGTCTACGGCATGGACAGTTCCTTGAGCTGGTTAATATCTTCCAGCTGGATGCAGCAGAAATGACCCTTCAGGGTGTCCGCCTGAGCGGTGTATACGGATGGGCTCGACTGGCCCGATCCTTGGTAGAACAATGGATACCCCATGTGAGGGACACGCAAGTGCCTGGTCTAGTGGGTGGAGTGGCCCCCCTTCGTTCTCTGGTCAACCTGGGGACTGGGGTGGCCGATCTGATCCTCTTGCCCATCGAGCAATATCGCAAGGATGGGCGGGTAATTCGAGGTGAGTTACTCTCTTTTTTCTTTGTCATAGGGTTTAGTAGCAGTATGCGTCTACCTCTCTGGCCCTCCTTTGACTCACATTCCTATTATGCTGAACATGTAAAGGTCTACAGAAGGGCGCACATTCTTTTGTACGGGCAACAGCCATGGAGGCCTTGAAGCTTGGTACAAGATTGGCAGTAGGAACGCAGGTTATGCTGGAGCAAGCAGATGATATCCTTCGGTCGGATGGTGGGGTCAGGAGAGGGCAGGGGTCTAGGTCCTCAGATCCCATGGGGCCTGGTCAGGAAGGGGATGGGGTGATGGTTGAGAATAGAGGGGATGATGGGGTGAGTCGGGCGACCACGGCAGGATTTGACACGGAGTTTTCCATTGGGGACTTTGGTGATCTTCTCTAC
Source organism: Piptocephalis cylindrospora (assembly GCA_003614145.1). NCBI lineage: Eukaryota > Fungi > Zoopagomycota > Zoopagomycetes > Zoopagales > Piptocephalidaceae > Piptocephalis > Piptocephalis cylindrospora. The sequence continues at coordinate 2,322 of KZ987845.1, forward strand.
CTTCAGGAAGAGACGAACGATTCTAATGAGGCCTTGTCTATCTCTTCCACCAGCAAATTTGCCTCTCCCCCTTCTGGTCTCACTGAAGGTCTAGAGCAGGCTTACCGATCACTTTCCCGAAATATGGGTATGGCAGCCCATACGATCTTCGCGGTGCCGATGGAAGTATATGAACAAACAGGGACTTCGGTAAGGGTTTTGCGAGAATGGAGAGCTTGTCTGGGGGCTTGGTGGGTCTTGAAGACACACCCATTTCTCACCATATCACATCGTCCTTCATACTGATAGGGAACGGCAAGGGCGGTGGTCAAGGCAGTTCCAGTAGCCATTCTCCGTCCAATGATCGGAGCATCTGAGGCCTTTTCCAAAACCTTGATGGGACTGCGAACTAGTGTGGATCCATCACAGAGGGCCGAGATGGAGGACAAGTACAAGTGAACGATTCGATGAGATGGAATGGGTGGGTTCTCTTTTGCCTTCTCGTCCAGATTTATCTTCCTACATCGTCGTGGTGATACAATTTATCTTTTACTTTTTGTTGTATTTATGCAATGGGATTACCTTGCATAAGAGTGATCGTTGACGAAGGGGATAATTGGTTTTGAATCACGATACTAGAGCTTGGCAACGGGGGGTCCTCCCTCGGAATCGTAGCCTTCAAGCGCGTCGTTATATATATGTGATGACAGATACAGACATGTATCGGGATATCGACGGAGATGGGGCCACACGGTATGCACATCACCAGTCGTCCGCAATGCGGGTCCTCCCGGCTGAATTGCTTGCGAGGAGAGAATGAGCGGGACACGAAGGGGCACAGAAATAGTGTCATTGAGGGAGTGCACGCCCTCCCCACTTCCACCACCGCCGACAAACGGCCGAGAGGTAAAAGGGAGCGTTGGGGTTGGGGGATTCCCCAGGAACCCCGTCGTTCCTCTCAGGTTCCCCCCCCCTTCCTCTCTTTTCATACTATCCTTTGCAAACCCCTCGACCTATGAGCCCTTTTTCCTTACTTCAGGCTGGTAGGGCAACTTCGCAGGGACTCCTCTCTCGTCCCCTCGCCAGATACTTGGCCTCTAAGGCTCCGACACCCAAGACTGGAGTTCTTCTGATGAATCTGGGAGGGCCTAAGGATGAAAAGGAGGTCTTTTCGTTCCTGCACCGACTGTTCTCGGATCCAGACCTCATTCCATTGCCTTTCCAGTCCCGTATTGCCCCGTGGATCGCACGACGCAGAACACCACAGATCGTGGAGCAATACAACGCGATTGGCGGGGGCTCTCCGATTCTGGATTGGACTCGTAGACAGGGTCAAGCCTTAGAGAAGCGGATGGACGTACTGGCCCCAGAGAGCGCACCACACAAGGTATATATCGGTATGCGGTACGCGAAGCCCTTGACGGAGGAGGCGGTAGAGGAGATGGTGCAGGATGGTGTGGAACGAGCCGTGGCGTTTACGCAATACCCGCAGTATAGCTGCTCCACCACAGGATCATCGTTGAACGAGCTACGTCGGCAATTGGAGACACATGATCCTGAAAGGAGGATTCGCTGGTCGATCCTGGATCGATGGGCCGATGATACTGGGCTTCTGAAAGCTGTCTCCAAACGCATTACCCAAGCTCTCCAGACGTATCCAGAGGAGGAGAGAGACAGTGTGGTTCTCCTCTTTTCGGCCCACTCCCTTCCCATGTCTGTGGTTAATCGAGGAGATCCATATCCGGCCGAGGTGGCTGACACGGTGGCCGGGGTGATGCGGATGCTGGGACGGAAGAATCCCTACCGACTGGTCTGGCAAAGTCAGGTGGGGCCATCAGCCTGGTTAGGGGCCCAGACGTCCGATGCCATCAAGGGCTATGGCAAGCAAGGGATCCGTAATCTCTTGGTTGTCCCCATCGCCTTTACAAGCGATCACATTGAGACATTGTATGAGCTGGATCTTGAGTATGGTCATGTTGCAAAAGAGGTATGTGCTTTTCTGAGAATTAGAGGAAGGATGAGATTACTCTCAAACTCACCATCATTCATCTCGACAGGCCGGTGTAACGGGATACAAGAGGGTGGAGAGCTTGAATGATATGCCAGAGTTCATCGAGGGGATGGCCTCCCTCTTAAAGGGGCACTTGGCGTCCGGGATGAAAAGTACGGGGAAGCAACTTTCCCTCCAATGCCCTTCCTGCGAGAAGGATGTGTGTCGTATGACCAAGAATTATTTTGAACAGTGAAGGATGGGGCAGGCGATGGAAAAGCCCGGTAAGGATGACAAGGGGCGATTGATGGTGAAGCTCATGAAGACTACATACACTGCTTTTTTCTTTCTAGTTCGTTGATGACGCATGACTCTAGTATTGACACAGAGATAAAAGAAAGGTCGTGACCAAGAGGGATCACGAAGGAAGGGAGGAATGGATGCGAACTACATCGTCCAGGCTTTCTAACCTCTCAATCCAAGTCTCGGCTCTTTCTAGCTCTTCAGGGGTCAATTCTGGGGATTCACTGGTGGGTAGGTAGGTACCATTCATGCCACACACTTCAAATCCCTCCTTGGTCAAAGTTAAGGCCAATGGATGCATGTCCTGGAAGGGGCATTGAATCTAATGATGGAAGAGGGGAAATGAATGAATGGGATGAGGGAGAAAAAGATCAGAAACCTTACCTCTATGATGGGCGGGCCCGAGCTCTCATCACCATCTTCAACCACATCAACATCCTCGGCTCCAAGGTCAATGGCTGCTTCCATCATGCTCTCCACGTCCTTGCCCGTAGAGCCCGAGGTAAATTGAATGCATCCTAGAAAACAAAACTGTAAGCACATTCTCGAGGAATGACTACCTTCTTCATCACCCTTCTCCGCCTTACCTTTGCGTTCAAACATCCAACCCACTGAGGCCATGACCCCATCACCCTCTTTTAGGGCATGTCGAATGGCCTTGATGGTCCTATTGGGATTGTCGGTCACCGCTTCACTGTCATTGAAATGGCGGATGAGTTGGTTGGTTGGTTGGGATGGTAGTGCATTCTGATGCGGTAGGAGACCGCCGCACTTACATGACCAAGGCAATGCCCTTAAATCCCGTGGCTTCATACACCACATCTTTGGAATCCTGACCACTTTCTGGATTGGTGGCCTGTATCAAAGAAGAGGTATGAGCATATAGAGAGGAAGGGTCCAGATGATCGGCTATACCTTACGAATGGCCGTTTCTAGGCTAGACTTGGGGAAATCCATCCGTGTGGCTTCGGCCAGCGCAGCTGCGTATCTCGGATTCACCCCGGGATCAGCTCCTCCCTCTAGTCACCGACGGAAGATTGAGGCTGTGAGCGCGAAAGCCTACGGAGATAGTGCATATCAGAAAGCAGTAAAACGTACGTCGAATAGAGGAGATGATCCTCAAGGACATTTTGGAAAAAAGAACGCTCCGTTGCTGGTCCGCGGCGAATTTTCCGCGCTTGATCTTGGACCATTTGTTGTGACCAGCCCATCTCCTCGAGTAGAGCGCGCAGGAGGAAAGGGGAGAAGTGGGTATATGTCTGGTCCAGCGAAGCATGCTCTGCTTGGAGGAATAAAGGAAGGGAAAGGAAGAGGGATGGCGTGTTTGTTATTGCCAAGGAGGTGTGGAGAATAGCGTGCCAGGCGAATGGGGGCGCATGGAAAGCGGAGGAGAGGCATTTCGCACAGCAGCTGTCATCAGCATCCCATTTGAAAAAGCGCTGATGACAGTATCACTAAAAAGATACCTAGCTCCGAGGTCAGGGATGGAAGAAAGAGGAAATGGAGTATTTCATGAACATGTACAAGTTCGGGTCATGGATCTTTGGTGCATCATCTACGCTCAGGATGCACACATCCTTTCTTTTATTTTTGAATCATACTTTTGACACATCTTACGGCCCTCCCGTCTCTTGGCTTTTTCTCTTTGTCCCGTCATGGTCCTTGGGGCAATGAGGAAAAAAGAACACCCATCCATCTAGGCCATAAGGGACTCCACCTCGCTAACTTCCTTGGGGGCAGTGGTGAGGTTATCATAGCCAGTCTCCGTGATGACCACGCAATCCTCCAAGCGGACCCCACCAACGTCCATGAAGGAGGCAATGACATCGGCATTGAGGAAGGCAGCCTGCTTGGGGTTCTTGAGGGCGGGTTCGAGGAAGTGACGGACAAAGTAGCAGCCGGGCTCGACAGTCACGACCATACCGGCCTTTAGGGTACGACGCATGCGAAGATACCGGAGACCGGGCTCGTCGATGCGCTCAACGCCCTTGGGGTAGCCACCGACATCATGGACATCCAGACCGATGAGATGGCCAAGGCCGTGGGGGAAGAAGATGGCGGGGATGTTATTCGCCATGGCGTCCTCCTTGCTAATGCCCTCCTTGACGATTCCAGCGGAGATGAGGCCATCGAGGCAGACAGAGAAGGCCAGACGGTGCATGTCCTCCCACTCGACCTCGGGACGAAGTTCGGCGAGGACGGCCTTTTGCATGGCCAGGACGATCTCGTAGATGATCCTGGACTCGCCGATGAACTTTCCACCAATGGGCCAGGTACGAGTGATGTCGGCGGCGTATCCGTGGTATTCGGCCCCAGCATCAACGAGGACCATTTGACCGGGCTTGAGAGAGGTCATGTCAGCCTCATTCTGACCGTAGTGAAGGATGGCGGCGTTGGTGCCAGACCCAACGATGGGGAGGTAAGCCTGGTACCGACAGCCGAAGCGGGCAGTCTCGTATCGGAAGAGGGCGTCAAGCTCCCGTTCGTTGGAGGACTTTCCGGCAGCGCGCATGAGGGCAACATGAGCATCACTGGATACCTTGTTGGCGTACCGAAGGAGGGAAATTTCCTTGTCATTCTTGAGGACTCGGGCCTCAGTGATGGCATCCTTGAGATGGTCAGTGTTGACTTTGGAGGCATGAGAGGGGCCAAGGGCATCCAAGGAGGTCTTGGGAAGGGCGTGGATGGTGTCAAAGGCCTCCGAATCCAGGTAGGAGGTTAGGTCAGTGGCGCTCTTGACCGAGTCGACATCGAGACGGGCGGCGAGGCACTCCAAGGACTCGGCCTCCCCCCATCCACATGACCTCATCGGCGGGCCTGACGGGCGCAAAGAGCGTGAGGGTGGATTGGTTCAGGTCATAGATGAGTTGAAATCCAGCATCCTCGGCGCCAGAGAGGTAGAGAAAGTTGGACTCTTGTCTAAAGGGGAGATCCTAAAGAAAATAAATGGGTGGAGGGGGGAGTGGGGAGGGAGTGAGAACACTAGATATCCATGCACGGTCACTTGGCAGCCCACTTACGGCATCGGTGTCATGACGAGCTTGGTGGACGTCACCCAAGAGGTAGAAAGCGGCCTTTCCAGAGGGCTTTGGGAGGCGGGCGGCGGTAGATTGGCAGTGAGTCTTGCTCGGGTAGCTCATGGTGCTGTTCAATATGGATATAGGTTTGGGAAGGTGTGATTCCGTGGGGGAGGAAGTAAGAGAAAAGGAAAGGAGGGTTGGGCCGAGGTGCACAGCAGGAGAGGACGCGCACAAGCTTGGAATATATAATGGGTGAGGTGCGTGATGTGCGTGGGGAAAAAAGGAGTAGAGACAATGGAGGAAATGTGTGGGGGAGACATCTGGGAACGTGTGCACCATGACGTCGATATCCCATCCCTACCGTTGTACGTGTCTTTTTTCTGAGACCCGGGTGCTGTGCAGATGGTGTATGACTTGGGGGGCTGCTCAGTCACGCAGGTCTTCTCCCCTTGGTTGGCAGTTTTTTTAGACTGGATGAGGGGGCGAGGACAGATGAAAAAGAGGGTATGTAATGTAAAAAAGGGCGACAATTAGGTCTTTTTGCAAGGGAGAAGCGGTCACTTTTGAAAATGATTAGGTGTTGGTAGGCCAAGGCCTTTTTTTAAGGCTGAATAATGTGGGAACGTTAAACTGCGCCGACCAAGGAAGCTTGGCAATCCCATCTCCCCCCTTCCGACGATAATACAAGCGGTGCCTGTGCTACGATGACCAGTCGCTTGCACTGAGGCGATTTACGCATCAACAGATGGCCCGGCCCAGGAAAGGATGGGCGGATCGGCAGAGGCTGGATAGGAAAGAGTGGATATTTTCTCTTTTTTTTCCTCTAGCGCCTTTAGATTTCAAGGTAGTGTATATACTAAATGAGAAGTCATTTAAGAGCCAGTTGGCTTTTCAAGGGATCAACATCACTTGTCAAGACAGTTTCCGCGGGACGTGGAGGAAAGGCTCAAAGTGGCTAACCCCATCGACTTATGATGGAACCATTCTTTCATATAGACCAACTACCAATATTGATCTAATGGTAATAATAAGGGATTGTTGGCCGAATGTACAATTTTTCGACACGAAGACGAGACATGGAATACATCAGTCAGCATAGACGCACACAAACAGCAGGATCGGGAGATGACCCGACCCATCCCCCACGACCACCACCCTGCTCAGGACAATACACACTGTCTTAATAGCACAGACCAGGCCGTGTGAGAGGAGCGCAGGAAAAAGAAAAAAAAGTGGAAAATATCTCGCAAGTCATACAATTCACCATCGTATACCACGACCAGTACTCTCAGGCCCCTCCTTCTTTCCTGTCCTCTCTTGCTAGCCCCTTACCATGTCCAAGCCCGCCGTTTACGATCTCGCCCATATCCAAAGTCTCGTCCGGGCCATTCCGGACTTTCCCCATAAGGGCATCGTCTTCCAGGATATCTTCCCCATCTTCCAGGATCCCGTGGCTATCGAGTCACTGACCCTTCACCTTCTGACCAGGATCAAGGAGACGCTTGGGGAGGAGACGAATAAGGTGGACGTGGTGGTCGGATTGGACGCACGGGGGTTCCTCTTTGGTCCTGCCCTAGCCATTCATCTGGGTGCTGCCTTCGTCCCGGTGAGAAAGCAGGGAAAGCTTCCTGGGGCCTGCACCACTGCCTCCTATTCCAAGGAATATGGTACGGATGTACTGGAGGTTCAGGAGGGGGCCATCCGCCCTGGACAGCGGGTTATCATTATCGATGATCTGATTGCCACTGGGGGAACGGCCGCTGCTGCTGGTAAGTCTGGACGATGGTTACTCTGGCGGTGGTAGTGGTGGGGAGAGGGAGAGAGGCTTGTGTGCTCAATGCTGGCCCATGATTGCCTAGTGCATATAACACTCACAATGACTTGTTGTCTTCCCTCATCCCTCTAGGCGAACTGGTCCGCAAATCTAAGGGGACCATTGCTATGTACCTCTTTGTCATTGAACTACTGTTCCTCAAGGGACGGGACAAGCTGGAGGGTGGATCCGTAGAGTCTCTGTTGCACTATGAGGATTAAGTGAGTGGAGGAGATAATAAGGTTGGATGTCTTCCATTCGAATGAGCAGCGGCAACTCCGGTCTCTGCTTTTTACCCTACCTCATCCCATCAATACAAATACACAGAGATGATACCATTAGAAAGAAGATGTATATGGGGCTGGTCAAGCGAAATAAAAAGTCATCAAGAGGGATGGATCATGAGTAAGATTGAGGCGGAAGGGTGGAGGAAAGATGGGTTTTTTCCGACCTTGCTTCCTCCAAGATTTTTCCCATATCCGGGCTATCAGAGCCCTTACCCTGATCGACAGGAGCGTGATTGCGATAGAGGATGTAATGCTGGATAATAAAGGCTGAGTCGAATGTGAGGGAGAGACAGGAGAGACAGAGTTTGGAGGGATTTCCGGTCAGGCCATCCCAATCTCCGGATACGCCAGCATCAAATATGGCCTGACAGAGGGAAAGGGAGCCTCCGGTGAGATCCAAGAGGATGTTCCCGATGCTCCATCCCTCAGTGGACTTTCGACGATAGTTCATGTACAACTGAGGGCAGTACTTCACAAACCCAATGACCACCTTGATCATGCTTACCTCGTACAACACGTTGAGCCAGGACATATGTCCCGTTGCGCCGAGGAAGCAAAAAGCCAGCGTGACCAAGGAGGCAAGGGTGGCGAAGGTGACAAAGATCCAGGGAAACCGGGAGGGGCCCGATTGAGCACGGTACCAAAAGGACTGGCCAAGGGTGAAAGTGGTGATGGCCAGGGCATGGAAGCCAAACACCACATCGTTGGGCCGGACGAGTGGGAGATTCCCCTCATGGATCAGTTGGTATTGCCCACGGATAAATGGATTGGCAAACATATTGGTGTTGTAAAAGGTGAAGCAGGCAAATCCAAGGATATTGAGGTAGAGAAAGTCCGAGGAGACGCCCTTGACACTCTTTCTTCGGTAATTCAACCACACCTGCGGATAAAAGGAAAAGGACCAAGCGGCAAAGTACACCCATCCAAGGATGGCGGAAAAGGCCGCAGCAAAGTTCATGAGGGTAGTCGTGGATGTATGGACGGGAGGTGGGTTCGTATCGTGTCTTTGGGTGAATATAGGGTGTGAAGCGGCGGGGGACGTGAGTACTGATGGTGTATAGTTGCACAGGATAGTACAACCAGGACAGACAAGAGAATGGACGGCAGAGAGATGGGTGAGATGGGGGAAAGAGATGTCAGGAAGACGATTTGGCTTCCTTTAAATCATCTTGCATCCTTCATGCCTGGATTTAGCAAAGGCTTGGAGATTAGGGAACGGAGAGTGGAGGGAATGGGTGAGGGCCCCAGGTCGATTTTGGGGCAGGAGTGGGACGGCGAGAGCGGTCCGTCTTCCCCAGTCCTCCTCTCAATCCAGGGCAAGTGAGCGTGTGTGACCAGCAAACTAGGTAGGCGGATAGGAGAGAGGCAGACGAGGAGCTGGCGGGCTGTTAAGCGGGGATGTGCAGGATGAGCACCGCTTGTAGAAACGGGGTCAAGTCTTGTCAACGAACCCTAATGTACAGCTGGGGCCTATTTAGTAGAGTGGTACTGATAGGGCCCCAGTCTCTGTGTAGACAAGGATCACGAAAAGACTTTGTAGTGAGTATATACACACGCGGTGTATAAGGGTGAATCAGGGTGTGAAGAGGAGGACTAGTTCCTTTAAGCGCTTGGCGTAAAACCAGAAAAGTACTGTGGGGGTGCACTGTTCAAGAACGAACATGTGTGTGTGGATTGGATGGCAAAGCCCCAGCTAGCTAGCTCAAGGACCACATGTCAACTCCAGTACAACACAGCACAGTACAGCACATGTCCATCCAAATTGTATTGTCGCAAAAAGAAAACGGGATGTTCCATAGGATGATGTATATGATTCAAGATGGAGTGTGGGGTAGTATTCAGCATCTTCATCAGTCCACTCTTCCTTCTTTCTCATCTCCAAAATACCCTACATTAACGAATGTGATACCTCTCAGTAATTTCGTTTCGGAAACTCTGGTGGGCCATCCGAATCTTGTCGAGATCCTCCTCAAGCTTCTCGTTCTGGTGGGAGATACATTCAGAGAGTTCCTGGGCTAGATCCATTAATTTCTCAGCTTGATTGGATGCAGCTGCACTGGGGAATTGAATCTGTATTTGCTTCCGAAGACCTTGAAACAGTCCGAAGTCACCGGATCCTCCTTGGGACGCCCAAACATTTTTGATTTTCAAGAAATGGGGATCGATGTGCTGAACATGGGCCATCTCATTGAAAAACTCCAAGGTGTTGCTTATGAGCATGAACATGCTGGTGGAGGGGGCACGTGGGTATTGCTTGGGGTGTAGGACCATATGCGTAATGCTTTCCACTTCGTCGTAGAGTGTGATGATTTCATCAATCACATTCGTACGGAGGAGGGCTTGATCAACCAAGGAGAGGTTCGGAAAGACTGAGCTGTCCAAAAGGGAGGCTCGTTCCTGGGGAGATATTGCAGTATTCTTTTCTCGTAGCTTTCGACGCAAGCGCCGCGCGAGGAGCATGGGATGACTCTCGATTTCCGGGTAATCTCCTACTGCCCCATTGGTATGTATCTTGGGGCGCAAGGACATGATAAGATGAAGATGAAAATCTGGGATTGCCAGAAGGGTCTTGGAGACATCGTCATTCTTAGGGCCAACCCTATCAAAGTCTGTGTTGTCTAGTCGTTGTAAACCACGGGCTAGGTCCTTCAAATCTCTCTGAAGTCTTTTGGTGAGATATCTCCATCTAGTGAGGGCATGCGTAATGGTTCCATGGTCATGGCGGTGAGTGAAATGTTCTCTTGAGATACCGTGTCTCCCAGAGGCAGCATTGGCGAGTGATCTGATAGCGAAACGGGTAGATTCTATGTAGGTATCCCTAAGCTTAGTAAGAGACATCGAATCCATATGGCGGGCTTCGTCATTAGAGAGAGAGGCGATCTGATGATGCTCGGTATGAACGGACGATGCATCATCACTGTCCGAGAAATACTCAGGGTCGGAGGCGTAAAGGAGAACAGGAGTCATGGGAAGGGGAACATCATGGCTCCCAGGCCTATGAAGGGATCTGGACCTCTGTCTCTGAGGAGACAGGGATCTTTGTCTATGTTCAGCCCCACGATTTAATGGATCTTCTCGCACAGGCGTGCCCACAGCAGTAAAAGCAGCCAGGGCAGAGAGGAGGATGACAGTGTGAACCTTGGCGGTGAGATACATGAGACCGTAATAGAAGAAGTAGGATGAAGAGTCAAAGGCCTGGGTAAAGGGCAAAGACGTGCGAAATGACGTAAGAAGACGGGTAAATTGGGGAAATGAGGAGGCGAGACGAGGACGAAGGATGAAGGACAGGCGCTATGGGAGAGAAAAGGAAAGCTCAGGTTCCACAGTCTTATATAGGCCTCAGGATTTTGAGCACACTGTCCAAGCAATATAATTGTACTTGGGCCCTCATCTTCTTTTTTTAGAAACTCAGATTAAGTCGGAGCATGTGTCATTAATGTAGTCCACCTACTTTGGGACGGACAAGGCTAGTGGCCACGCTGGATGCGGGCATTGAATTTCTTTTGGGTATCGGACCTTGAAGCGGGCTTTCAATAAAAACAAACAGACGTGGAAAAAAGATAGATGCAGACATAGATACATGGGCAAGGGCTAGACATCCACATGTCCCTTCGTCTCATACAAATATCCCACAATGCATAACTTAGCCCAAGTATAGACTAGGTGTAGAAAAGTGCAATGGCTAGGGCATAAGTACAAGAAAAGCCCCATAGATTATTCCCGTATACAATGAAGGGAAAGTAATAAAGAATACTTTATTATGGGCACGAGCATACGAAAAATCACTCGCATCTCAGATAGGATAGCATTTCTTCATAGTGGGCCTTTTAGCAAATGACCCAACAGTCCATTTCATCCCAATCTCGACCATTCTAAAGCCCTGGGCCTGTCCTGATTGATTTCCATTCACACTTCCAAGAATGAGACCCAATGGGAATCTGATAGAAACCAAACCCTAATAAGGATTACTATCAGATTCTACTCTAAGCACACTGTAGAGGGTGATATAGCATACATGTATCTGTGGTGACTTTTGGTCACCCCTATGGAGACCGGTACTAGACTGGTACCAGACTCTGGGATAGATGGTGTGTGTGTTGGTGTGAGGAGAGATTACGGCTGTGAAATCAAGGTCTCTTCTGCCCACTTCTCCTTTTACATGTCTACTCTAGTGTATTAGGAAGATGAAGATTCCAATGGACCTTGGCTCCTATCCAGTCAATGACCCCACGGTATCGCTTGTCAATAAACAACTAAAAAGGCCCATTATCCCGACCTGTTTGAACGCGACCCACCGACTATTGCCTAGACTCCAACGGAGGGAGCGTATGAGGAGGCGATAGAAGGGCCCACGGTAGTATTTTACTCTCGCTTCTTACACGCTCTGTTTCTATCCAATCCACACCTCACCTCGCTCCGTGGCTTGATAATTTTAGGGATTGGCTCCTTGCTAGCTCCGCTCCAATATGTATCCCGATGGAATACAAACTCCGTATCCCATATTTTATACTCCGCGTTTTGCTCTGCTTGGCTCCATACCACTTTCCTATTTTGTCAGATTCTACCATAGACTGGAGCCAACCAAGGGTCCAATGGTGACACCGATATCACCCGCCTGCCCGGTTAAATTGCCAATGGGCTGTTTTCGGAGTTCTGTTGTCTACATTAGATTAGGAAATATAAAGCGGTCACGCGTCATCCAGGATCTAATGACAATCTCGTACACAGCAGTAGGTGGAGTCAGATGCTAAGTGTGGAGAGTTACATGCTCCGCTATGGGGCTGATATTAAGCATGGGGGAGGAAGGGAAGATGAGGGGCACGTTCATCCCTTCCCCTATCGTCTAAAAAAAATACATCGTCAGCGTTCTTTCGTCGTCCCTCCCTTCCCTTCCCTTTCCTTCCCTTTCATAAGCCTAACTCTCTCTTCCCTTCCTTTCCATACATCCGATTTTCTCTTCCCTTCTCCCGCCGTCCTATTCTGCAACACCGACTCATTCAGGCATTCTGCCTTTCTCTCTTGCTCTACCCTTCCTGACGACCCCACGGCCCCCCAACACACGCACTCACTGACGATCCCTCATTTTCTCTTGCCTTTCTCCTTCCTCTGCTTCATCACTCGCCATGATTTCCTCCCACATCCTCATTGCCCTAGCTCTGGGATCATCCGCCTTGGCCCTTCCCTCCCCGATCTATCCTCCTGATAAGCATTACAGGAATAAACCTCCTCAAGGGTACCAAAGCCCTCCCTCAGGCAACACAGCTGATCCTCTGATTCATAATTCGATTTATCCTCCCTTGAACCATGACCATCAGTACTACCAGGGCGCCCTCTACCCTCCGCCTCATCTTCCTCAGCACAATACGGCTAATCGCCTCGTTCAAGGCTCGGCTTATTCCCCTCCGTCTCACTTCCCCTTGGCCAATATCTATCAGCACCACAACGGCGCCCCCTATCCTCCGTCCCATCTTCCTCAGTACAATACGGCTAATCGCTTCGTTCAAGGCTCAGCTTATCCTCCTGTGGCTCCTTCCAGCACTGATACACCCGATACGAAAAAGGTCTCGTCATCCCAATCTTCCGCCAGGCCTCACGCAAAGTATTTCCGCCAACGTCACCTCCCCAAGGTCCTTTTCGAATTCAAAAGCTCCGAAGCGTTTGAAAGAGCTTCCCAAGAGTACAAAGACGCCGTTTTGAAGCTTACGCCTGCCGATGAGAGCAATCTACATAATTTGACCAAAGAAAAGAAAGAGGGCTTGAAGGTGTGGTGGAGCACATTTGAGGAAGTGATTTCCCAGTTAAGCCATGGGGGAAAAAGTTTGATAAATTTCGAAGGCAAGTTTCCCACGGATTACCAGTACAATAAGCGCACGAACGCAGATCTATTATCCATGAAGGCCTTGATAAGGCACTCCCTAAAGGCCATGTATCCCGTTTATCAAGGTCTTGAGCAAGTAGGGTATTTTTCTCATAGCGACAAGAACTCCCCTCCCCAAGAAATTCAAGGTATGATTAAAAAGGTACTCGATATTGTTGGAAAGAGGTTGTTTACCGAGGCCCATTATGTCTCTTCTGCCTATCCAGCTACTGTGATTCGTGGCCATAATTTTCAGCCAAACCCCATGGAGCTACTTTTAGTTCAGCTTCCCTTGCTCTACCATACCTTAAAGGCTTTTTCCTTTATCGAAGCAGCTACAAAATTATGCATAAACCGGGAGGCTACCTCGATGACTTGGAACAATATTTCCAAGGCCAAGAGAAATTACGGCAAATCCCTCTCTATCGTAAAACTCAACGGTTTCTCACAGGATCCATTCATCTCTAAGGGAGAAAGGTTGCTGAACACTACCGAGTGGATTGATGACCTCGTTGCTCAAGGGCTCAAGGCACCCTCTGGTACATTCCCCTCAGTCCTCGTGGACCACCTGAAAACCAGCTATCATCTGATCTTGAAGCGACTTATCCAATTGATTCAAGATGTGAATTCAGCGATCGTACGAATGAGAATTTACAAGGACTCGTTAAAGACGAAAATCAACCAGACGATCCCATCTTTCTTTGAAGAGGGCCACCGCTAATACTGAAAGAGGCAAGGTCGGCTCTCCTTCTTATGATTGCTGATTCCATCTTTTCTATCATTCGGATTAAGCGCGAAAGCAAGTGTTTGGACCCCCGAGGTCTTTTTCCATCGGACATCTTAATGCATTGCTTTCCCTTTTTTAATTGATGTGCATGCTTTGAATGCCTGTTTTTTAGAAGATGGTCATGATTAATAGCTTCGTCCAATACTATAAGCCATTTGAATTTGTGAGCATAATGCCAACGATCGCCACACACACACCATCTCCTGGTGCCGCAAGTTATGCTATGCATAAAGCTATAGCATACCATCTAGAACATGGTTTGAGGGGATGGGGGTAGGCCAGAAATTAGTCACATATTTGTAAATCACGCAACCTTCCTCTCTGCCTCCCTTCTTGTCCATCCTTGTCATCCGAAGATGTGGAAGTATCATTACCACCTCCTATCCTCTAGTAATCCTGAGGAGGATTTAGAGGAAAGCCTCCTATTCACAGTACCACAAACCCATCTCTTGCCACTTTTCATGGGATTAGGAAATACATACTCAAATAAGTTTATTCAAATCACATCACATCAAGAATTATGTGTTCGGACATTCCTATTGCCTGCCCCACTTGGGGAGAATAGAACGGTTTTATCATCATCATCCTCATCAAGAATTACCTGAGTTACCAAGATATACTCATTTTCGGGGTCTTTGTGCGTTCAAACAAGGGATGCACCTATGGGCGATAATCAACACAATTGTCCGTTGACACCCTTAGGAACCCTCCTCCAAAGCGGTGTAATCAGGATCGCGAGATTCGCTTGGATAGAGGATGTAATGCTGGGTCATGAATATGAGGTCAAAGGCTACGGAGAGGAATCCGAGACCAAACTTGATGGGGTTCCCGGTGATACTGCCCCAATCATCCCAGAGGTAAGCATCGAGGAACTGCTGAGCTACAGAGAGGGTACCTCCGGTAAAATCCTGTCGGAGGGTGACAGTGAGGGGTGACTCTTCAGACCCAATGGAAGAAGGGCAAGGGCATAGGACTTACCAGGAGGATGTTTCCAATACTCCAGCCAGTGGTGGATTTTCTCTTAAAATTCAAGTACATCTGAGGACAATACTTGATGAAACTAATGATGACCTTGATACTGCCAATGAGGTAGAGGACATCCAGCCACTGGATCCTACCCGCCATGGCCAGGACGGTATAGACAGAAATGTACCCAATGGCCAGAACGATGAGGATCAAGGAGAGTCTTGGGATTCGGGCAGATCGCTCAGTCTATGGGAGGGGGTAAGGAGACTGGTGGAAGAGAGAAAGGTATATCGGGTGGACCTACCTTGTAGATCCAAGTCTGGGAGATGGTGATGATGGTCAAGATAAGGGCATGAAAGCCGAAGAATAGATCATTGGCATGGATGGAGGGATTCTTCCCGTCGTGTCGCTCCCTATAAGACTCCCTGACAGAGTCATTGCTGTAAAGGGCGACATTGTATATCTTGAGAGGAGAGGGGAGAGGAAGGATGAGTTGGGGATCGGATACCTTCTTTTCCTGCAACAGCCCTGAAGCATACCGTGTAAAAGGTGAATCCCAAGAGATTGAGGTATAAAAAGTCGAGGGAAAGGCCCCGGACACTCTTTCTTTGGTAGTTGAGTAGAACTTGAGGGTAAAAGGAGGCGGACCAGGCAAGAAAGTAGGTCCAACCGATCAGGGTAGACAGGGCAGAGCCTAATTCTGTTGGGATAGTGCTGGACATATGTTG
>KZ987846.1:0-17926 GCA_003614145.1 Piptocephalis cylindrospora
CACTCCTTCTGAAAACAGCAGTGGAGCTAGCACTCCCCCTGACCAAAACGATGGAACTCAGGGATCATCCGAGCTCGCGTCCAAGAACCCTCCCAAATACACGGGGAAACTGGAGATCAAAGATCGGGGGGTCGCGATCGTGTGCTCTAACCAAACTGTCGGTGGGCTGGATTATACTGTGAAGGGCTCCAAGTTTATTAATACCCTCCTTCTGCCAGCAAAGGAAGCCAAAGAGTATGCGGACAAGGCCAATAGGACGCCAGAGCCCTTAGACTTGCCCGTAGGCTCAATTCAAGAACAGGCCCTTAGCTGTGATTATGGAATAACAGATTCTATCGTAGGCTCCAACCCATCGATGGTGCTGATGGAGCCCAAAGAACGATGCCTTGTTATTCTCAACAGCGGCCAAGAAAAGAGCCCCGCTACTGTAGATGTGGAAATCCAATGGCTCACCGTGCCAACTGAGACGTCCCATTATAGCTTTTTAAGCTTCTACTCTGATGAATTGGTTGAGAGAAGGAATGAGCCCAAGGTCAAGCCCTGGCTTCCCTGGTTGACGGACGGATCCAAAAATTACCATGATTATGCACTTAATATCGAGCCCAAGGGTGTACTGATCAAAGAAAAGAATCCTGCTCCGGTTATTTTTGATGGTCCTGACAAGAAGAACCCCGAGCCTGTGAGCGAAAAGGCGACAGTTCTTCCCGGCAACATAACGTCCATTTGCTCAGAAGGGCCCGTTGGAGGCATTTCTTACACCGTGAAAGGTAATCCAGACCAGGTTATCTCTGGGACACTCGTATTCCCAGAACGTATAAAAAAGGCCGTGGAGGATTCTTTCCGTGGGGTCAATACGGATGCAGAGGAACCGCCTATTCATCTAAAGATGCAAGCTCTTGGCTGTGACTCAATGGGATTTCCCGAGTGCAGCAACTCCAACCCTCCGGGGCAATTGATGGATCCTGAAATCATGTGTCTCGGACTCTACAACTACTTTAAGAATGCCACCACGAGTGTCGATGTGACGATCCAATGGCTGACGGCCAGGACGAATACCACTCTCTACGATATGAGCGCCCGTGGCTCCGTGGATCTTTTGAAGGCTGCAGAGAATGACACCAGTGTTCGTCCTTGGGTCATCTATGGGGGCTCTAATACTCCCAAGGCTGACTGGATGGCCTAGTCATCTGGGTCATCTCGCGTCTCTCGTTGCTCTGCTGCTCTTAATGTCGACTTATCTTCTGACCTGACAAGTACAATGAGTATGGATTAATGAGCATTCATGCCTGAGTAATGGGAGTTGATTTTACCTGTGCTGACGATCTTCTCAACCAGAATAAACATACGTCGGTTACTTTTTCCTCGTGTTTCCTCATAGTTTCATTATCTGGCGGTATGCATTCGATCCGTCGTGGATACACAGAATGCGAGAATCAAATACTTATTCATTTCTAAACATAAATGACACACATATATGAGTTTAGCTGATAAGCCATTTCTATGCATGAAGACCTCTACTGTTTCCCTCCCGCTCTGTACGTCCATCTCAACACAGGCTGGCAAATGATAAGGACGTCTATTGAGCCTTGCACTTGCCGATGAACGATTCATTATCTTGTGGAGAAACTCTTTAAAGGGACAGTCGGGGAGGGGAAGGACAAAAGCGTCAGCCTTAGCTATGGCATGGTGAGGGTTGAGCAGAAAGACAGGTAAAGTGGTGGAATTTGAATATACAACTATGAAATCTTAATACAGCGCTATTCATTACGCTAAACCGCTCCCCTGTCTATTTAAATGTCCGTCCAATTCATCAAGGTGCTTCAATTTCAACAAAATTTAACTTTTTTCGGAATATCTCTTACTCTAGCCGGAATGGGTTGGACGCGTCTTCCGGATTCGAAAAGACCCTTTGCTCTCTCTCCACACACACACACACACATAGACAGACCTATCCATATCCCCCCGTTACATCCCTCCCTATCAATCATCCTTTCCTTCCTTCCTTCCTTCCCTCCCTTTGATCACCTCGCCAAACCCCACTCCCTTCTCCCCGGCCCCTCCCTCCCTCCTTGACACACCACAATGTCCGACTCTGAGCAAGCCAAGTTCAACGTCAAGACTGTTGGCTTTGACGCTCGCTTTCCCAACACCAACCAGTCCAAGCACTGCTGGCAAAATTATGTCGACTACCAAAAGTGCATTGCCGTCAAGGGCGAGGACTATGCTCCCTGCCTGCAGTTTTTCCGTGCCTATCAGTCTCTTTGCCCCTCTGACTGGGTAAGTGTTCATTTGAAGCAGTGTGAGGAGGAGATAGTTTTGGTGTGAGGGCTTTTTTATTCACACGCACATTCACTCAAATTCTTCTTATTCTTGGTATAATCGTCATAGACCTCCAAGTGGGACGAGCAGCTGGAGGACGGTACTAACCCCTCAGACCTTTCCACCTAAGCTAGGACCCTCGTAGATTGTTCTCTCTCTCCCTCACGTGTGGTTGTCCTTTTTACCCGGCCCGCTAGGTATCTTTGGGTGCTGTTGTCATGCTGATGGAATGTGGTTGGTGACGCACTAGTATGCTCCTTTTGCTATAGGCACCATCTACTCTTCCTTCCAATCACTGACATAATACCCAAAGCTCCTGGATCGGAGAAAGGTGGGGAGATGATGTGAAGAACGGGATGGTAGTGATGAGGAGGATGATTGAAGAGCCAAGTAAAATCGGATGCTCATATCCCTTACACGTTATGTCTTTATGCTGCTCCCACCCTATTCTCTCATTATTGAATCCTCCGTCATAATATTACTAAGGCTAGCAGTAATAGTAACGGCAACAGCAGTATCAAACCTTTCATTGCCATTGGTCTTCTAGTGATGTCCCTTATCCTTCCCGGCAGTATTTACCCATTGCCTAAAGCCCGTTCATGCACAAGCCCTGCTTTATCTTCGCTATGCATTCTATTCACTGAAAGAGTCGATCCATCTGGGCTAGGCACTGCCGTGATCCAGCTACTACTCGCTCATTTCCCTGGCCCAACTCGGCCATCTGCCGTAGCAAAGGATACGTCCTGATTAAGAGGCCCTGGACCCCCCGTTGTCTTTCGTTACTTTCATCCTCTTGCCCGGACTTGACCAAGCTCATATTGGCCATATGTTGCAGGATGAATTCTGCCTCCATTACCCGAATTCTATAGTCGATATGAAAGGGAAAAACGAGAGAAAAGGTAAGTTTTCATCCTCGTTAAATCTTACAAGACCATCGTACCTAGGAAGAGGAAATCCATGATAGAGGGGAGCATCCACGAGAAAGGTCTCAAGCACATGAACACATCGTTGTTCTAAGAGTGGCCATGCCCTCTTAGTCATCTCCACCCTAGCTGACTCGCCTTCTGGCCCGTCCGACCGTGGATCCCTAGGTAGTAAAGCATCCTCCCCTATAGCACGGGAAGTGATGGTCAGAAATAAGGGTAAAAAATAGCTATCTAAAAAAGTCACAAGCATTTACCTTCCCGAGCTTTCACATCACATTGCTCAAATAGGCGATTAAGACAGGAAAAGGCCAGAGAGGGGCGTTTCACCGGCTTGACTCTTTCCACAGACCGGTTCAGTCCAGGCCTCCCCCTCCCCCCGGTTCCTTCTGTAGCCTTGGAGGGAAGATGGGGTCGTTTCATGGGGTCGTAGAGCTTGGAGGCATCCAAAAGCATTTGAATGCACACTCCGAGCCATTCTCCATCCCCAACCAGGGAGGCGGTAAGGGCGACGCACTGGAGCATGCGCCCCACTTCCTCCACCTCCTTCGCCTCTTGAGCTTGTAGGGTCAGTCTATCCAATGACGTTTCTCCACTCTCTTCTTCTCCTTTATTGGGCTCGTCCTCTGCCGAGGAGGAGGGAAAGACTTGATTTGGCCACAAATGAGCTCGGATTACCTCAAGCATCACATCCCAGCACCTCTTCCTTTCTTCCATCTCCCAGTCTACAGGGAAAGAGAAAATCTTAACTTTGGTTTCTTACATAAATCCCTTCTCATATTACCCTCTCACTCCTTTAAGCAAATCTTACCAGACATGCACGGGATCAATCCACCCATCTTCTGTCCATTTTTTCCAATAGCTTCTTCCATCACCCGGGAGCTCATTTGACTTGCTACTTTCCAATAGGGAGGTGAATCTTTTCCCGTAGTAGGACCAGCGTATCGTCGCTGAATATGCCCGGAGAGAGTCTGGCATAGGAAGAGAGGGAGTGATGTTAAGGGTTTGCATACTAAGCTATGTATTCCCAGCCCAACATAGCCTCTCTACTTACCTGTAGCAGCTCTACATATACCGATTTCTCCTCAGATTCCGAGGTGTACATTTGCGATCGGGTCATGTACTTGGCCCACACTTCCCCAGTCCACTCCATTGCCCAGATTCCAAAGGCAACCCAAGTCATGGGGCATGTAGCGTCCTTGGCCTTTGCTTCAGGAAGCGTAGGATAATCCATCCAACGTACCATCTCTCTCATCATTCCCTTAACCGCTTCAACATACACCTTCTCCTCTTCATCATTACTCTTTTCCACTTTGATCAGTAAGGCTTGCACGGCTTTGACAATGCTCTCCTGCACTCCACCCAGCCTCTCTCGATCCGTGACCCATTCTTTTGAGGGAACCCTCACCAGCTGACCTAGTAAACTCATGATCGCTTGGACTCGGGAGGCACTAAGAGATGCTTGGGTCGCTGAGCACAAAGAAGGAATGACGCTGACGATGGCGGTGAGAAAGCGGCCTCTCCTCGGTCGCTTGCCTCCTGACTCCTTTAGCATCCCCTCCACTCCATCCAACCACACTTTCCAAATACTCTCCATTCTCGCTGAGCCTTCGGGAAGGTTTTTTTCTTCTCCGCAAAGGGCAATTAGGGTGATGAGGCCTTGAATGGCCGCATCCTCAACTCCACCTCCATCTCGGGTTGCGCTGGGCTTTTCGGAGGATTCGGGGTCTCCGTGGATGCATTGCGTCAGAAGCCCCATAAGGCCCGACCATTCTTCATCAATATACGCTATTTGCTCTGGTCCGCTAGATCCCATGACCCGGACCATTCCACTCACCACCACCTGTCTCGTCTCTACCCATTCTGGCCCTTGGGGCATTCTCATTCCCTTCTTCCTTTCCCCTTGGATCTTTCCGGTCGTGGTGGGTGGGGAGGGGAGACAAAGAAATTCGGCCAAGGGAAGTAGGACCTCAGAGATCCCCTCCTTCCATGTCGTACAATTTAACCGGTCAGCCCCCATACCTTCGACCAGGCGGAAAAGAGATTGACAAGCCGAATGTCTCACCTCTCTACGGGAGTCCTCTCCAAGTCGGGAGAGCTCCCGAAGTAGGAGTAACCAAACAGGTTGAGCCAAGTCCCGAGTCTTTTCATTCTCAGTTTGCATGAGCATCCCCCGAAGGTGGTCCGACACCATCCATAAGAGTTGAATGGCAGTCAAAGAGACATTCAAACCCTCAACCTGCCTTCCAAACCGGCCTACTACTCGAACACACTCCTGAAGCATGGGCTGAGTAAGAGAGCCTAGGAAGTCGGTGCAAATGAGCTGAGTGCATGCAAAAGTTTCGCGCATTAAACTTCCACCTTCCACTACGCTGGCATGGCTAACGGTGGATATTCCCGAAGGGGAAATCTTAAGTGAGGGGGGGGACTGGATGGAGGTGAGATGAGCCTGGGAAGGAGGTGAGGTAAAGGGAGCTTCCTCATCCTTCCCCTCTTCCACCTCTTTACCCCCTTCTCCCATGAAAATTTCTCCTTCCTCATCTATCGTTCCTTCTCCCTCTTCCCATTCTTCTAGAATACAACTAATGAGGTCAAGGACACCATCCCATCCATCGGTGAGACCCTGTCCCATACGTTCAAGTAAGGTTCGTAATCCTTCAATCCCGACGCGCTGCCCAATGACATCTCCGCCCAGCTGATCCTTAGCATGTCCGACCCAATCTCTTAGGGTTTTGATTAGCCTGATCTGAAGGGTGGGATGAACGGGGGCAGTCTGGCCAATACTCTGAGTATCCCCTGAATCCTCCGACGCCTCTTCCTCTCTGGCCAAGAGAATGGAGGCGCGGGTGATGAGAGTGGAGAAAACGTCGCACACTTGTTCCCGTCGGATCACGTCCACTGACCCCCCAGTCAGAGTATTGGACCGATTACCAGCCCTACTCGAAGACATGGGCGGAGCCTGGGAAGAGGAGGGGACTGTAGAGGCTGATATGGTGGAGGGAGAGGGACTAAGGAGGGGAATGCCACTGTAAAGGGATTGTAAACACCCAAAGGTAACATCCCACAAGCTACTATCATCTGGATCCAAGAGTAGGATAGGCATGGCCTGGGTAACTCCTTTCCCCAGAAGGTCCAGCCCAAAGGATTTCCCCTCCCGGATCTAATGGTGAAAAGAGATAAGCGGAGAAAGAGAGAGTTAGGGGAAATGAAGTGTGAATTCAACGGCTTCTTGTGCTTAGTTTCATCCATATATCCCTATCGTACTTCAATAAAAATGATTTCTCCTTACCTTCCCTTGTCCTTCTACATGGACGCGAACTGGACCCTCTCCTCCATTTCCTTCTAGTCGAATTCGGACACCCCACCATTCACCGGCAAGACGGGTGCAAGCAGAGAAAAAGGCGGAGAGGGCGGGTTTAGGCCAAACACCTTGATCGGTGAAAAGGGCATTCATCTCATTCATGATCATCATTCCGTAAATCCCCTCCCCTCCTTGACCGGCGCCAAGAACTCCTCCAGGAAGACTATCCGAATGGGAGGATCCAACCACGGAGCCCCCGACCCCTCCTCCAAGGGCCCCGACAGATGCTAAGGATTTCCCCTTAGGAAGCGGACGGCCAGAGAGAATGCCATCGGCTTGCTCAAGCACCAAGAGGACCACGTGCCAAGCTCCGTCGTCCAATAGTTCAGCCAGAGTATGAGTAAGCCGTACAAGCTCTAGAAGGCATTGGCCCGACCTTTCCCCGTATACAAGGACAGGAACTGGGGCGCCACTCGTATCTTCCTGAGTTGAAGAGAGGATGGACCCTGATCCTCCTACGGCACCCTCATACATAGATGAGGCAGATGAATGGATAGAATGGGATGAAGTGGAAGAAGAAGAGGAACTATTAGCGCCAGTATTTGAGGAAGGAAGGACAGAAGGAATGACACGCTTCCCAAGGGCGGTCAAAAAGGCATCTCGTGGGGTAGATAGGCACAAAACGCCACTCATGAGCGTCATCCTTCGCACGGCTTCAAGGAGCCTTTGGAAGACCGGTCCATCCATTGATAAAGCCAAGAAGACGGAGAAGGCAGCGAGCAGGGCAGGCCAGGCCACCTCGGTCATCCATCCAGCCGATTGAAGCTCCTTCCTTTGCTCAAGGGTCAGTGATCCCTCTTCGATAGTCCCTGAATCCATTCCCTTCTCTTCCTCCTTTGTTAACTGACTCAGAACATCGTGAACTTGAGCAGAAGAGATGGCCGGGGTCGTCCGATCATCAAAATGAGGCAAGACGGCCTGAGACATAGAGTGCACAATGGATGTGAGACTCGTAAGGGTGAGATACTGAGCGTAGAAAGGAGGAAGAGAGCATGGTTCATCCCTTTCCATCTGATCCAAACTATCATAAGAGAGAGTAAAGTCGATTGGTTAGAAAAGTATTCGTATGCCCGTCCCCCCCCTCAAAAATTCAAGGGAAAAGAGAGGAGCTTATGGCAGAAAAACTTACCAGGGGACCTTTAAGCGGGCCGACATGGCCAAAGTTCCACCGGAAACACCTTTACTAGACCCTGTTTCCTTGCCCCCATCCTTAACAGCCTGCGTGGATAGGGCTAAAGGGGCTTGGGAGGAAAGACGATGAAGGAGAGCAACAAGATCGTAAAAGATTCCTCCGGTTCCGTGTTGCCTCTCAAATTGACCATAAATGGCACAAAGAAGAGGGTAGGAGGGACAAAGAGAATGCCAGAATTCTAGGGCAAGGATACCGCGATAGGTGGGGGGTCTATAGCTTTCAGACCCTGTACCACCTCCTCCACCACCCCCTCCTCCTTGTCCCGCGTAACCCCGATCATGGGAGCCATCGGAGGAAGAAGAAGTGGATAGGCATTCCTCAAGCTGTTTAAGCATAAGGGAGAGGAATATCTCACATTCAGTGGGCTGAGCAATGAAAATAAGGATAGTAAGTGAGTTAAAAAGTAGGTTCTAGTAGTGGCAAAAGGACTACTGCGCCAAGGAAGCCCCTACTATCCCCTCAAAAAGCCCATTTTGCTTACCATGACATCCAGATAATACCTTGCAACCACTCGAATTAATCGGATGACTCGAACAGTCCTTGGGAAATCCTTATCAAGCCCTCCGGGGGAGATGGAGGAGTTATAAGAACCCCCGGACGATGATGAAGAGTTACTAGGAGAGTTGATGGAGTAATCTGATTGAGTAGCGTGCCGGATGACGATGGAAGTCATGTGCTCCCGAAGCATCTTGGTTAGAGCAGGTTGCGAATGAAAGAGGGGACGATGGCCCTGGAGGATGGATTCGATGAGCTCCATACCAATAGAAGGGGATAGCGAGTCCAGGGAAAGGAGGGAGGGGGATTCACCATTCGTGAGCATACAAATGTCCCGGAAGATAAAGCATGCATCCTGGAGTCGAACTTGCCTCTCCTCTTCCTCCGATAGCCCATCATTCCGGGCCTCCTGGGAAAAGTCTCCTTCAAGCCGATCAAAAGGAACATTGACCACTTGCCGAAGGGTAGCTGAGGCAATGGAGTGGACCACAGCTAAAGGGGAGGTCCTCAGCCGAAAGCAAAGCACCAGCGCCTTAAAGCGCGATAATGTATGAATTTAGCGTGGAGTGAAAAGGATAGAGGTGAATAAAGGGAAGAATTCCTTCTTACCTGACACAAAGCATCCCCTCGAACGTCCGGGTAGTGATTTAGGAGAATTGGAATGGTTTGAAGAACACGTAGTTGACAATCTTGGGTAGATATATCCAAGACGTGGACAAGGGCTGAGAGGAGGGAGGGAACAGAGGACTATATGCATAGGATGAACGGAGATGAGCAGTAAAACCCCATTTTCTTCCATGCTGCAATTAACCTACAGTTTGAACGATACGACGTTGAATGAGCTGCTGAAGATAATTCATGGCAGGAAGGGCTAGGCGAGGTAGCCGCGCACGGCATGCCAGAAGGGCCGGGCGGAGCACAAGGTCGGACATGGACCTTAGCTCTTTGACGGCGGCGTCCACCTCGGGTGTCTGAATGGTTTTAATTTTGGCTAGGACCTGCTCAGCTGCCTAAGACAAAGATGTAGGGAGGATTTGTGAGGGAAGGAGGGAAAGGCAGGGTCACCATACTGGTTGACCTGCTGCATTGACCACTCCGCCATGGACCGATTATAATTATTAGTTGTGGGGTGAGATATGTTGTGAGTGCATTTTACTTTAATATTTTCCGTCCATGTGATGGTTAATCATATTATGCTTTTTTCACATTATAGAGTGCTTCACCGGGAGTTCCGTTATAGGGTAAGTGATTTATTTTGAGGACATGTACCTACTGGGATGGGCCCAAGTAATCCAGGTGACATGGATATATATCCCCGGGGTAAGGAAATATTCTCACCTCACTTTGAACTTTTCCTGCTCTTTTTTTTCTTCGCGCATTTCTAGGAATGGCAAGGTGGCTAAGGGTAATGCAAGACCATTTCAAAGGTTATCTGGACTGCCTGGCGAAGCATGAAAGATAAGTGATGTATGGTGAGGGGCGCTTTGGATATTCCTGGGAGGGAATGGAGGGAGAGGGGTATTGCGCAAAGTAGAAGCATGAGATTTTAGAGGAGGGATCGCAATGAGGCAGAGGGGGCCATGGAGGGAAAGGGTAGGCTGAGAGGACCCCCAAACTTTTGCTAATGGAATGGTGCCTTACTGGAAGTGTTTCTCGGGATATAAAGGATTGCGGTCCTAAGAGACAGGTTCTGCGTCCCCATGAGGAACTAATGTTTTTCTGGTGAGTACGTCTGGGAAAATGAAAAAGGGAGGAGCAGTGGTTGGCGCTGGTATGGGTAACTTAGGGGCGACGCATGGGACAGGTTGTAACCCGATTACTCTGCTGCTACCATGGAGTATGCCATGCATGGGGAGTGATTGGTATGTTATGTTTCTCGTGTAGGGGGACGCTGGAATCGCCTTTGTCTCGGGGGTATTTCCTGCATTTTGTCCAATTGAAAGGGGTGTGGATGGGCCGTTTGACCAGTGGCCTATGGGTTAACGGGGGTATTTTATGGAGCTTGCGGTGGCTGTGGAAGGTATAAAGAGGAAGCTGTTGGGCTGGTAAATGGTTGCTCAGGGTTACCCTCATCCACCTTTCCACTTTTCATAAGATCAACCACTCTCTATTGCCTTTTCACATCCAAGCACCCAAGCATCCTCAACACTACGTCCTTTTGCTTTACCATGTCATCCAGCGATTTCTCCTTTTCCCGTCGTTCCCGTTCAGCCTTCCGTAATGGAGCCCTTGTCCTTGTGGTAAAGAATCCTCGTCCGACAGAGGATAACCATGGAATCCGTGGGCCCTTCCGCATCGTCAATGATGGAGGGGATGGGTTTGCGGTACTCATCAAGCATGGAAAGCGATACAGGTTCCCATGGGATCGTGTGCGAGAGTACATTGACCTGACTCTGGACGACGATGATGATAATGATGACAAGACAAGGACGGTCCGGATCAATGAAAGGCCCAAACCGTGGAAAAGGACTCTTCTCCCAAAGATGGGGCCTCATGGGATCATCAAGCGCCATCCCAAGAAGCTTACGGCTGCTCCACAGGACATCTTTGAACGCCTGGAATTTCCCGGAGAAAAGGGAAAGGGACGGGCCAGTACTCCAGAGCCAAGCATGCATGATACTCTGCATGAAATGGATATGGTCGAGGAAGCGTGTATTCCCACCCCCAAGTTACCAGAGGGGCTCCAGTCGGGGGTACTGATCCCCGAGGAGGAGCCAGAGCATACCTTTGCTCAGATGGAGAGCGATGAGGAGTGCTACTTGTCCAAGGATAGGCCAACGCAGGACTACTCCCCCTCCCTCTAGGCTCCCTGAATGGCGATTGGGTAAGCAACAAATGCTCCTCCCCTTGTGTCCTTGCGGGTATGTGGGTTGAGTGCGAGCCAATACATGCACAGGTCTCTGCATGAGGTTGATATATGGCAATATGATGGAAGTATCAGCAGTGGCAGTGGCAGCAGTGGTCGTAGTGGTAGTAGTAGTGGTGGTAAAAGTAGTGATAGAAGCAATGCTTTGGTCTTGGGATGGTTAGCCAACGGGTTCCCTGGGCTCTGCATGAGTTTGGTTCTCATGGATTGGAAAGCATGAGAATGTGAGGGGCACCTAGAGGTGTGTTGGATAGGATTCTGGGAGGAAATGATGTTTGGATGCAAAGATAAATGGATGGAGAGATGGGTTGAGCAGGCCAATGGCAGATGCATTCATACTCATACTCTACTTCTCCCTTTGTGTAACTTTTTTTCTTGGATTAGAATGGATACAAGGCAAGATGTTCGGGTCCGATTGGCTTAAATAAGCATTATTCCTGCATGGGATGTGTTGCCATGCAAGGGAAAAGAAGGGTGACGAGGAGAAGGATGGAAGGGAAAGAATGAAAGGGAGAAAAAAGTATAAAAGTCGGGCGTCTTGATGCCTCTTGGCCCGCTGAAGGCAATTTGTATCCGTATCTAAAAGAAACCATTTCCTTCCTATTCCACCTCCCTTTGACTTGAAGCATCCCCCATCGCTCATTCATACCCTTCTCCACGCACCATCTTACCATGTCTCCACGCACTGGAAAAGGCTTTGACCCCGAGAATGGCAGGCTAAATGAGGCGGAAGCGCTGTTTGATCGTGTGCGTTCCACACTAAAGTGTCCCTCCTGTGGCCTTGTGGACACATTCAATCGCAGCTCCTCTGGTGGCCGCCGTCGATACCAGTGCTTCAAATGTTCCTACTCGCGGAATTTAGCACAATTCTTGGAGATGGAAGGAGTGGCTGGTCTTCGGAGTCCAGGGATGTCTGGGACACAGGAAGACATCCAGTCTGTGGGGCCCACCCAAGACGGCCGCAAGCGTTCCAGCAGCCTTGACCAGGAGGACGAGGAGCCCGGAGGGTCCTGGCCTTTTACCCAGCTTACCCCTGATCCGTACGAAAGACACAACGGAACACCCAGCGACGGGCGTGAGCGCAAGGTGACGTTCAAGGAGAGGTCTGGGACGAGTGATTCCCAATCATCCGGAGCTCACAGTATCGATCACCGTGAAGGCAAGCGTGCGTGTCGATACAAGGGTAAGAACCGTGCTCGGCCACCAGAGACCCCAAGGACGCCGCGGCCCCTTTTACCCGCTGGAAAGCTATTACTTGGGGAGACCGGGTCTGGTGAAGGGGCGTCCTCTTCCCAATGTACTCCAGATAGGGGGAAGCGGAGTGAGAGTGTGGATGTGCCTGTGGGACTTGCACGGATGGATGAGCCGTCGATCCGCCAGTGGGAGCTCCAGGACAGGGTATTTCGTGAGATGCAAGTGGACTCTTCAGGTAGGTGGGAAGGGGGTGGTTGCCATTATTGCGTGTATCTCATTTAGAATTTTTTCATATTTATATTGATTTATATTCCTCTCCCTATCCCTATCCCAAACCTTATTTATACTCTTATTAATTATCCTGACACTCATGTTATAATGAATGGACTATGCCTATCCTTATAGATGATGAAGAGCTTCATGAATCCTTGGCTAGATCTGTCGAGTTTCGTAGGAAGCGGAGGGACAAGGGCTTGCCAATTAGTCTGCACGAGGGCCTTCGACGGGAGATCCACGAGCTGTCCGAAGGGGAAATGGAGGAGTTTGACCGGATCCGGTGGAGAAGCGACTACTTTCTCCAAAAGAAGCAAGGGAGGATCAGGGAGGATCAGGAGAGATTTATGCGTCGAATGCAGGGGTCAAGGGGACAAGGGTGCAGGGTGTCTGAGGAGGTGGAGACACCAGCCACTCCTGGCGCGCGTGTTTCCCTAGGGCCCTCGCAGACGCCACCGTCAGAGACGGAGGAGATCAAGCAGGAGAGTGGGACGGACAATGAAGGGGCCCGGGAGGAGGAAAGGGAGGGTAGGAATGGGAGATGGGACAACCCAAAGCACGTCGAGATTGCCAGACGGGTCCTTGGGCTGGAGGGGGATGAGTGCAGGCAGGCCGTCGGAGCCCTGGAAGCCCTACACCGGAGACCACGACCAGAAAGATGGAGTAGTGCGGAGGAGGCCAGGGACCTTGAGCCAGTGTACGTGACTCGACTACCACGGATGGCCATTCGGCAGTTGAAGCATCATCTGTGGAGTCTCCGGGTGCAAGTGTCGAGGGTGCACAACATTGCTTATGTATCCAACACGACGGCGGAGCTGCTGGTGGAAAAGGCATACACGGCCCGACTGGTACGTCGACTCAGAGAGTGTGACCTGCGGGTGGATACGTCGTTCAACCCGACACAGGCGGTGAATCCAAGGGCCACTACTGAGGTAAAGCTTCTTGTGCGTATGGCCTTTCTGGGACGACTTCGGAGCACGATGAACCGGGCGACAACGGCTGCTGCAAGGGAGTACTTTAGGATGTGGCTCCAGGAGCAGGAAGGGGAAGATATGGGGGACGCACTTGAAGGATACGAGGAAATGGAGGATGTACGGGATGAGGAGATGAGGAGGCGTGCGGAGGAGTGCTGGGACCGGGCGGAGGGGGAATCACGGAGGGTGGCAGGGCGTGTCGGAGGGCCAGCAAGTGAAAGCATGGTGGAGCCGTCGATGGCTGAGGGAGACCCACTGAGGAGTGCACGGAGGATGGATATGGCTGTGGAGGGGATGAGGCACCGGTATCGTCAGCGGGATTCTACACCCCTGGACGGAGACGCTGAGGATACGTCTTGTCGGGCGGATGTGGTGAATGTGGTGAAAACGGTGGATAGGGCAGGTGTAATGGAAATGGCAAGGCTGGCGGAGATGGAGGATGTGGGGGATGTGGAGGATGTGGAGGATGTGGGGGATGCGGAGGATGCGGAAGACATAGGACATGAAGATACTGGAGATTCAGGGGATAGCGGGGATCGGGAGGCGCGCCCACGTTTAGAGGACGCAGGAGAAAGGATGCCCCTGAGGGATGCTCAAGTAAATGGGCCAGAGGCTTGCCGTCCTCGCTGTGGCAGAATGAGTACGGGCCGTTCCCGTCGTGGTGGTACTATTGAAGTCTCTCCAGTGGAACCTGTCGTGGAAATACCAACGTTGTCTCCCAGCCTCCAAGAGGCTCACTCTATCTTTAATGCTCGCCCAGCCGAGGGCCCCCGTCGGCCATGAAAGTGTCGGTGGGCTACCTAAATATTCGAGGGTTCTCCCTGGACAAGCTGCCGTATGTGATTGGACTCTTTAGTAGAAACAGGTCCTCGTCAGTGCCCAAGATGTTAGTTCTGTTTGTGGCCGAGACTTGGCATATCCACCAGGATCGGTTGTCGTGTCATCCGTACCATCTGGCGTCGTGTCCTGAGGGAAAGCGGAAGAGGGGAAGCAGGAAGGGGGGCGGGCTGACGTGCCTAGTGGATCCACAAGCGAGACACTTGGTGTCATCTGTGGACGTTTCGTGCCCATCGGCCATGACCATTGGTGTTTGTGGTAGGAGGGTGAGGGCAGTGTACACACCCCCGTCCATGAAGGAGGGGAGGTTTGAGGATGTGATGAGAGGGAAAGAAGGGGAGATGGAGGTGGACGTGGTGATGGGGGACATGAATGTGTTCTTTGGGGACCCGTTCGGGGGGACGGGAATGAAGCCTCCGGAAAAGGCTATGGTGATGGAGAGGCTGGTGAGGGAAAGGGGATGGAGGTACCTTGGTCCTACCTGCGGCTATTCCCGGTGGGATCATGTGTTTCTCTCTCTAAGGATGGGGGAGGAGACTCGACTGGGCATGCATGAGGCAGGGGTATCTACCGATCATCCTCTTATGGTGCTGACCTGGGAGATGGAGGAGGGGTTAAATGAGGGAGCTGAAGATGGAATGGTTGAGGGAGCTGAAGGGTGCGGTGTGACGAGATACCACTTAAAGTATTTGGATGAGGCATGGGGAAGAGGCGAGTTTCAGGCGTGCATGGAAAGCCTTGGGGGTGGACTGGAGGAAAGGCTCAGAGGGGCAGAGGAGGAATTGAAGGATAGTAGAGTCAAAGGGCAAGATCTGGTGGATGGGGTGGATGAGATAGTGCTGGGGGCCGTGCAGTCTGTGGCGGAGGTAGTCCTCGGAAAGTACAAGGTATGTGGGATGAAGCGTGTGGTGGATAAGATGGATGTATCTCTACGGGGGAGGAGGGATAGAGGGACAGCTGAGCGGTTGTATCGACGTGCACAGAGATACCAGGACTGGGGGACGTTTATTGAGGCAAGCGGTAAAGGGGCGTCTCCTGTGGAGGAGGCGAGGAAGCATTACATGGAGCTGTACAACGCCGAGGATGGGGAAGATAAGATGGGGATGGAGGAAGGTGCAGAGGAGGCAGATGTATTGGAGGGAGGAGCATGGGGGACAAATGAGATGGATGCCAGCAGAAGAAGGAAAAATGGTGCGGCTACCCAGGTGCTCCTGGTTGGGATGAGCGTGGCCAAGGTTCAAGGGGTAATGAAGGGGTGCAGCAAGGGCAAGTCGTGTGGAGTAGACGGAATCCATGAGAGAATGCTGGATGCGCTGGCCAAAGGAGTGTTGGCCCGGATGCTCGCAAGCCTATTCAGGCTGTGTATTCTATCGGGGAAGGTGCCGAGTCGGTGGAAGGAAACGCTGATTTACCCGGTGGCCAAGACCCAGGATGCACGGAGGATTGGTGAGCACCGACCGATAGCGTTGACGGTGATGTTTCGGAGGGTGTTTGAGAAGCTGCTTCTGAGGGTACTGATGGAGTGGTTTCCTCGACAGGTGGCGGTGCATCCTACACAGGGAGGATTTAGAAAGGGGTACTCGACGGTGTCGCATGCCCTACTGAGCCATGATTCCTCTGCTCTGGGACATCATGTCAAGGTGTTCTTGGATATGGAGAAGGCGTATGACCGGGTGGGGCATGTGCGGTTGTTGGGGAGGCTGAGGGAAAGGGGCCTACCGGAGGAGGTGGTGGCGCTGGTGCAGGGGCTGTTTATGGGGGGAACGTCCAGGGTGGTGGTCAATAGGGTGATGTCGGGACGGCTGGAGCGGAGGAGGGGAATCCTACAAGGGTCAAGCCTGGCGCCACTTTTGTTTAATGTGTTCATGGATGACTTGGCGCAGACGCTGGACGGGATGAAACCCCCTGGAACGCTTCCAAATGCCCTACTATACGCGGATGATATTCAGCTGCAAGGACGGAGCGTGGAGGAGGTGAGAAGATTAGTGGATAGAACGCTGAAATGGGCCCGGGAGAATGGGATGAAGGTGAATTTGGGCAAGAGTGGAGTGGTGTTGCCAGAAGGAATGGAGGTTGGAGGGGGCGTAAAGGGGATGGTGACGGAGGAAGGGGTGCTGGAGGCCAAGGAGAGGTTCAAGTACCTTGGATTTGCCTATGGTGGAGGAGGAATTGATTTTGTGAAGGGAGTTGAGGATAGGGGAGCCAAGGCACGAGGGGTAATTAAGGGCCTTGCACCGCACACGTATCTCTGGCATCCGCTTTTGCTGCTGTCCATCTACAAGTCCAGGATACGGCCTATGGTGGAGTACGGGGCTCCTCTGGTGTGCCAGGCCATGTATGGGATCGAGGAGGTAAGGAAGCGTGCGGGGGGACTGGAGGCTGTGCAACAGGAGGCGCTGAGATGGATCACCAAGAGGCGAAAGCCAACGTCGGTAGCGAGGTCAATGCTAGGGCTTTCGAGGATGAAGGACAGGCTGGAGGGGCTGGCACTCAAGTTTGTGCGACACTTGGAGTCACTGGATGGGGAGAATCCTTTGAGGGGGGTGATGTCGTTTGTGTCGGGTCGACCAGCCAAGTACGTACCGGGAGGAGTGCTGTCAAGAGGTGTGTGGAAGCCCCTCCTGCTGGCACAGTATGAGGAGAGAGAAGTGGAGAGTCAGGGGGAGGATGAGTGGTTGAAGGGGTGGTACGCTGAGAGGTATTCAGGGGCGCTGACTTCTAGCTATATTCTGAAGGAAGCAAGGATGGGAGGGGTAGGGGCGGACAAGGCTTTGAGGGTGCACGCTCAACCTTTGGTGAGACAGGTGATGTACTGGAGACAGCTGGCCGGGGGGACGAGGAAGGCGTGCCCGGGATGTGGGAGGTACTTTAGTCGGGGACACGTTGCGGCATGTGGCCTGATGGAGAAGGTGGAGTGTATGATGGAGTTGGAGGAGAAGTACCAGGAACACCGGGAGGAGATGGACGGGAGAATAGCCGAGGAGGACAAGTACACGATCCTGGACTACTGCCTGAATAGTGGAAGGATACCGGAGTTTATTGAGGGGATGAAGGCACTTGGATACCGGATGTATGTTTGAGTGAGCCGAGGACGGCCTCTCTGATTCCATGGTGAAGGTTCCTGCAGCTACCACCGCCACCACCACCACTACCGCTAATACTATCACTACTTGATTATGCGCTGCTTCTCTGCGCCGCTCCTCTGCGCCACCCATTTGCGATAATTCCTTGCGCCACTGCTTTGCACCACCTCTCTGCGTCTCTGCTACTACTACTTTTCGACTTGCGTCGCCACTCTTCCTCATCTACTGTGCGTCCTCTGCGCCGCTCGAAGGAAGGATGAGAAGGACACAACCTTCTCCTGGGGGGGGGGGGGGGAATCCCCCCCTTTTTCCATCCCCCCACCCCAACCATCCCCCACCCCCTCTTTCCCCCCCAAAGTCCTTTTATTTTGGGGGGTTTTCCATGGGGGGTCCAAGGCGGGTTTCCCCC
>KZ987847.1:0-17875 GCA_003614145.1 Piptocephalis cylindrospora
GCTGGACATTCCTCCCCCCTGAGGGGGCCAGTGGATCGGAGGGGGGGGGTGGAGGGGGAGGGGCAGATGAGGAGGGGGAGGAGAGGGAGTACGCCATGGCCGCGGATGCTGAGGTTGAGGGGGACGATGTGGAAACCAGGATAAAAAAAAAAAAAGGTAAGAGATAGGGTGAGGATTGTAAGTAGGCTTATTAAGTGTATACCACAAGAGCGGAAGATGAAAAGGGAAGGAGGGGAAGGAGAAAAGAAAGGGTGGGGGATTGTTGAGAAGAGCAAAGGGAAGAGTCGATGAGTGTGAATGGGAGGCGCGCGCAGAATGGCGAAAGGTAATGTGTGCTGCACTGCAAGCGTATGAAGGCAGACGGTTGAGGGAATGTGCAATGTGAGTGTGGGATGCTGGGGAGAAGGGGAAGGGGGGAGAGGGCGAGAGGGATGATACCCTTGATCTCTCTTGGCTTGGCAGCACGCTATTTAAAGGGGCACACTGTTGGTGTGAGGGGGAGGGATCCCTTCACCAGGCCCCTTCTCTCCCTTATCCACAGACATGGGGATGTGAGGGGGTAGAGGGGATAGGGAAGGAATAGGATGGTAATTTACGGATAAAGTCACAGTAGTATCCTGTGCTACTGTCAGCACAACTCACTCTAATGTCCAGAAATCATGGGTATCCAGTAGTGCCAAAATAGATGCGTGCACACACACACACACCAACAGGAAAGATACGGACCGAGAGAGAGCCGGTCGAGGAGTCATCGACACAGATACCTGTTCCACCATATGCGCCTAGAGGATTAGAACCAATTCCTGCCATTGCCTCCCTCTCGCGAAAAGGTGATCGGATACGGTTATAAAGATCGGCAAATACAGGTCAGGTTGGAGGGGTATATTTACTCCGTGCACGGACCACCTCTGAAAATATCTCATGACCTCACTGAAATGTCCCCCGACATAGTGTCCGACTTGTCCCTATCTTAATGTGCTCGCCCGTCTTTCTTTAGATGGGGGTATCTCGTTACACTGTGCTCGACTCCTCCAACACTAGAGCAGCACATGCACACATGCCAACAGATCCCTTTTTCTTGGTGCATGTGTGCACAATCTAGGGATCTAAAAATAGTCTCCGCGGAGCTTGGACTTTCATCCCAAGGATCGAACTTTTTCTGATGCAACGCCAAAAAAGGGATTATCTCTTGGTCATATCAAGTCAGTTTATACAATCCGGGATACAGGAAAAAAAATTTCCAGCAGGAATTATATTCCATATCTCAACCCTACTCTCATCCTCATCTCCACGGACTAGTCCATGAAGGCCCTAACCAACTGATCCAAGGAGCTCATCGCTTGATTCGTAATGTGATATGGGCCTTTACTGGAGGGAAGGGTTGCCGTCCCAACGGTTCTCTCTTGCGACTCTGTTTGATTAGAAATATCCTGGTAGAAAGCGTCAAGATGGCTCTGGAGCTTGGGGGAGGGTAGGGGTTGGGAGACGCTAAGACTGGCCAAGTCGTACAGACGAGTCATCCACCTGACTAAATCCCTGGCAGTGAGAATTTCCTTGAAGACCCCAACTTTCCTCAGAGGCGTGATCACAGCCTTGATGAGTGGGAAGGCTTGAAGATCCTCAATGGTTTGGAAAACAAGGGCATCTGCGATGTCTCGATCTGTCCAGTCTGTCACATGAGCCTGAGCGACGACTCTATCCAAGACAGCTCGGAGACTGGCGAGATCCTCATTGGTCACCTTTAAGGGCTCGATTTTCATGGAATAAACCTCTGGTATGGAATTGGGCCTTGTGGACGTAGAGGGATCTAGAATCTGCATCTCAATGGGTACGGGGGGAGGTGCATTGGATGGGGAGATAATAGAGGACAGTGGGCTGGTCAGGGGGGAGGCGTTCAGCATAGCCACCAGGGCCAATAGAGGGAGAAAGAGGTGCTGGGTAGCGAAAAACGACATGAAGAAAGTTGGACAAGGAAGGAGTGAAAGAGGAAGGAGTGATGAAGGAGAGAGTGATGAGGGAGAGGGTGGTGGAGGAAGGATGGTGTAGTGGGTTGGGTTGGTGGTTCCTTGGGTCTAATTTCCATTTGTCCTTTTATTTTAAAAGAAAAATAAGGAGTCAATTTAGCGGCAAGAGCAAGGTCTATTAGCTACCAATACCAGATCATCTGGAAGCAAGGTACTTAAGTTAGATACCGTTTACTTCTTCCCATTATGCTATATACATTCTTCCCCCGCACCCGACGTTTCTAGTAACCACAGGGGAAGGGCTGGATGTATTGTTTTGGCCAGTGGTCAAGGGACCCTCTCTCTAATGTAACTTGAAGCATCTGATATGTCGAGATTTTGCTCTATACCTCAATTAAACGCTCTTTCATGGAGCTTGGTGAGGAAGTTGGTACCACAGCCAAGGAAGAGTGCTAGTCGTCATGGTTCACAGTAAAAAAA
Organism: Piptocephalis cylindrospora; assembly: GCA_003614145.1. Taxonomy (NCBI): domain Eukaryota; kingdom Fungi; phylum Zoopagomycota; class Zoopagomycetes; order Zoopagales; family Piptocephalidaceae; genus Piptocephalis; species Piptocephalis cylindrospora. The sequence goes on from KZ987847.1 coordinate 2,445, forward strand.
AGGGAGTATCCGAGACTTGGATGATAATTGGCGGTTCAGGAGAACGATTCATATTGGATCCTGAAGCTCCACTATGCAGCGGCATCGATCGTGCACCATGGCCATGCGTCCTTCGCCCGAAGATAGTATGGCCAGCCCTATAAAGTATTAAAAAGTATACGCGAGGATAAACCTCGAGGCTTCTCACAGATCAAGATGCATTAGGCATATATACCATTCACTATCCCCTGTTGAGTGAGACGTGCAGAGAAGATGTCGCAAGAGACTTTCACACTCTTAGGAACGTTATACAAACGGAAGCTACATGGCATTTGACTTATTCCCGGAAAAGACAAGGGCACTTGGAGAATTTACATTGGGAAGAAAAAGGAAAGGTAATATAAGGTCACTCACAACGGAAACCATAGATGAGCGCGCTCATGTCAAGGTGGAAAGAGAAAAAGATATGATCTAATATAATATAGTCTAGTCTAATGCATGAGCTACCCCTAGAGACACATGTATACAACACACAACTATTCAGAGCCAGCCTCGGTCTGCTCACCATTATCGAAAACGGAGATATCAGCCTTCTCAATGGCATTGGAGAAGTTGGATCGATGCGCCTCAGAGGGGAGGAGGACACGGGCGGAGCGATTATTGGTGATGAGGGAATGAATGCGATTGACGGCATCGTTGACAATCTGAAGGACGCGAACAAAAATGGAGTCTTCAGGGACATTGAGGGAGATGCGGATAATCTCATTGGTGACGATGACAGTTGAGGTGATGATGGAGAAGATGTCACTAAATTGCAGAGAGCCCTTGCCATTTCCAATGTCCTGGAGGGTTCTCAGAACGTTCTCCAAAAGAGCGACAACATCATCCGCATGGGTCAGTCTGACAACTTGCGGAAGTATGGGCTTGCCGTTCGAGTCCAAGTTGCGGGGTACATGGGGAATTCCAAAGCCTCCGAGAATATCAATCCTCTGGAGGATAGGGCCAATGATCGGGACATTGGAGGTAGAGTAGAGCAGCATGGTGATGACGCTCTGAGCAAGAGGGTTGGTCACGAAGGGAGAGTTGACGATGAATTTGGCAATCCCGGCAATCAAATCATCGATCAGTTTGGTCACACGAGGAGCTACGATTTCGCCGGGGCCGTTGAGACCGGCGGCAATGTCACCCACATCGCTGGTGACCCCGCCTTTCATGCCGTTCGCGACATTGGAAGCGGCATCGTCAGTGCCATTGATACTATCCGTAATGAAAGTAACCTTGGGACTGTCAGTGCTATTGGCAGGGGCCATTGTGTGGGGCATAGGGGAGGCTAAAGTGGGCCTTGATCCAGTGTGGACGGGGACGGCCGGAATGGCAATGACCATGCCCAAGGTCAGAGAAAGGATAATGAGAGCAGTGGCGGCGACCTTCATGTTTTCTAGAGGAAAAGGCACAGAAATTTTTATTATCGGTATAGAGAGGAAGGGGGATCACTTAGTGGTGGGGGAGAACGGCATGTATTATATTTGAAGATAGGCTCTTTCCCCTTTTAACCCTTTCCCTGGGTTCCATTCGTATCGCGAGGAAAAGTCGAGGGGGAAAGAACGGGAGAAGGAATGTGCTCGAGGCCTCTCTTAACCAACCAAGCAACCATTTCTTCAAAGGAAGATAAATTATTGCAGTTTCCACGGAAGGAGCACATCAAGGGGGAAAAGAAAGGAGGCCTTCGCCATGGTATTATCTCCGATTAACCACCTCGTCCAGGCCTAGATTCATGATATTCAAAGAAAATTCGTAAAGTGAGATACCATGTGCTTTGGTTGAGCATTTTAAAGGGGTATTCTCTCATTAGGCTCTAGATTACCCAAGGTTATTGGGAGAGCGAGACATCTTGGCTCCACAAGACATGAGCCATTCAGGAGAGAGGGGTGATCTCTAAGGATCTTTGAAAATGCAACAACTTCGTCGTCCGATTGACTCGAACCAAGGACTATGGGGAGCTCATCACCATGGGACACACACCAAAGGGGAAGGGTGGGGAAAAGAATGGGATGAAAACGGACAATTATTTGAAGCCTTCTCTTGACGGAGAAAATGGCTATTTGTTCATAAATTCTTTACCTGGCTCTCGCTGAGGATGGGGGCCATACTAGGTGATATTGTCGGTCGCCTTTCTTTTTGATAGAAGCATAGTAACCATGGGATTGATGAGGGCCAGCTTCCGCATTTCGAGACGTTGTTTTGATACGAGTTACAAGAAACGAGAATATGTTAGTTCCAACATGACGCTTTGTTCAAATCCGGATGGTCCTGTATAGGTCACTATATTTACTTGGAGGCCTTCATTGTCGGAGAATTGATAGGTCGATCAATTTTGAGCCCATATTATTGATCAAACACATAAACTCATTACATTCAATGGTAACAAAGGAGTGTATTAATAATGGATGGGTGGAAGGACAATCCAAGAGGCATGTGTTGATATTTTTATTTTCCGGAGTAGCCTTCCTCTTTTCATCCTTCCTTCTAGGCATGACCAGGATCAACTTTCAGCCCTACAGTCATACTCAGCTTCACCAGATTATCACATCCAGACTCAAGGACGTGACAGGATTTGATGCCGAAGCGGTGGAGTTGTGCGCTCGTAAGGTCGGGGCTGTGTCTGGGGATGCCCGTCGGGCCTTGGACATTTGTCGGTAAGTTTTCCTGATGCGGTATAGAGGGCTCGAGAGTGTCCACTTTTTCTAATTTTCCACCTCTTCCATATCTATAGGATGGCTGTAGAATTGGCTGAGATGGAGGTCAAGGAAAAGGGTGGAAGATTAGAGGATGCCAGGGTGACTATTGGTTTAATTCACAAGGCGGTTCGGGATATGTTTGCCACTCCAGCCGTTGCATGTGTCCGGGATGCGGCTCTTCAGGAGAAGATGTTCCTCACCGCTTTCCTCAAGTCCCTTCGACGGACTGGGACGGGCGAGTCTACTCTAGGAGAGGTGAGTGCGCCTTTGATTGGCAATAGAGGTACTCTAGCCAATGGTTCCTTGCATAAACTAAATATTTTCATTCTAGATCATGGATCAGCATGCTTTGCTATGCCGTATTGCTGGAATCCCTTGTCCGCCAAAGTCATCCCTAGAAATTGTCTCCTACACCCTCTCCTCCACAGGGCTGATCATCATTGAGGCCAATAGCACTCGAGGTGGAGGGAAGGGTGGGAGGGTGAGACTAGGGGTCGGAGAAGAGGATGTTAGCATGGCCTTACGAGATGATCCGCTCTTCCGGCCCCTCGCCCCATGAGCGATGGGGACAAGTTGGGCATGGCAAATATATCCTTCTTTACACAACGTAGGGCCTGTGTAATATGGATAGACATAGTGAGATTGTAAGGGAATGTGCATTCTATAGCAAAGCACAGATCACACCGTTGCCCCATATCCTCAAAGATTATATGGGCAAAAGAGTCACACAAAATACCCGGTACCCATCTGTGAAAAGGCCGGAGACCATTCTGCAATAGGAGAATTATTAATAGGATTGGATGCGGGGACTGGGAGATCGGGACGGAGATGAATGTTGAAGAGTCGGGCTAGAGTCTGTACGTATTCTTCGGTTAAGGCCGGAGGCGGGGTATCATCCGAGGATGGTGACGGATGACTCGTGTTCGTGTTATTAATAATAGGACGGGGTGTCAGGAGGGCTTCCAGTTGCATTTGCTCAACAGTTTTGATGAAGTGACCCGGCTTAAGTCGTTCATCATCGGGTTGGGGCTGGTCCAGGGGCTGGACCCCCTCTTTCTCGGAAGTTGAAGGTTGCTCAGTGGGTAACGGCTGTTGAGAGCTGGAAGAAACGCTCGATGGGATGCTGGCCGGAGAAGCCCTTTGCAGAGGGGTGAGGATCAAGAGGACGAGCACAGCATGAATAATGAGTAGGGTAAGGTAGGGCATGCTGGGCGTATAGGATGATAGAGGAGGGGACGAGGGCAAAGAAGCCGAAGGATGGATAGGAGAATCCTTGAGGCCAAGGCAGGGGGCAAGGCAAGGAGGGAGGATGGTGGCATATAAAGCGGATGGCGGGTCAGGTATCTCCACCTTCTCTTTTAATGGCAGTATTCGTTCTCAGATAAGGCGGAAGGTAAAGTGTGAGGCAATCGGATATGTTGTGTAATTTTGGTCAATTAAACACATTCATGCCCCGAAAAGAATATGGCTGATATGGGATGAAAATACTAGGATGACCCAGGTTCAACCATCAATATTAAACCAAGATCTGAAACGTTCCATAAGCGTAGCAAGCCCTGCATCCTCTTCATAGAATGTAGGACATCGACGATGAGTCAAAGGAGCAAGGGGATGTCATCTTCCTTCTCTGGATAGGGTCTCCTACCTCTTTTCAGTTGGACAAGCTACTAGAGCTATGATAAACAGGATGAACCTTATACGTTTTAAAAATATTTTTACATCCACCTCCATTCTTACGTGGAATAGCCGGGTAGAGGAGGCTGGGCCATGGGTAGAAGATCCGCTTCGTGGCAATATGCATTGTAACTGCCTCGTAGGCGGAAGCCACAACCTTACTGATAAAGCCACAACCCTACATGCTGAATCATAGATCTACGAGTTTTACATTACCAGATTGGGAAGCACATCACTTTTTTTATCCCTTATTCGTCCTGTCCCTTTGTTTCTCCCATCATACTTACCTTCCTTTTATTACTCACACCTCGCCTTTACAAGGGATGTCAAGAATTAGAGGCATGGGAGACCAGGCTCCCTGTAAATCCCCCTCATTGCATCGACATGTGGTCATGGGGGAAATGCATTAGGCCCCTGTTTGTGACTAGCATCTCAAGGGGACCTCTCTCATGCCTCCCATCGTCCACCATGCTTTTTACCCCGAAATTTGACCAGATCTTAGTATTAACACAGCATCGCCTTTACCTACAGCTGGATAGGAAGACGATAGTCGTGACTCATGAGCCGCTCCTGCCATCCTGGCACGTCGGTCCTACATAACAGCTCAAATCTAATAATATGCAAAATGCTCTTAAAACATGTATTTTAGAAGGTGGATGATCTCCAGAAAACGGGAAAGGGGCCAATAAGAAGGTAGAACGAAAGAGGGGAGAAGAGAAGAGAGAAAGAGTGAGGAAGGAGAGAAAGGCTCCTAAGCAGAATCAAAGGTGACGGAGGGATCCACCAGTAGGGTAGGGGCCATGGGGGGCAGGACGGACCATGGTGAACTGGTATGAGGAGCCATGGATCCCAGCATGTTAGCGCTCACCATACGGTCGGTCTCGGTGGGCAGAGGAATTTCGGATCCAAAGGCAGATTCATGAGCCTGAAGCAACCAGGAATCTCCGACATGATTGTCCAGGGGGCCGGGGACGGCGGCAATAGACGATATGGTGGGAGAGGCATGAGGGAAAAAGTCCTGGGAGGTAAGGGCAGGGGACACGTTGGCAAAGAGATCTTGGGGTGCAGTACCAGAAGCAGTAGCCATGACTAGGTCCTTATCAGAGTCGAGCATGCTCGTCAGATAGCTAGGCAGAAGAAAATCGTAGGATGAGGGGGAGGGGGAGGAGGCTGCAGAGCAAGTGAGGTCGAGCTGTGGGGGCGGGGTAAAGGGCAGGATTTGGGACTCATCCTGAACGGTAGGCGAAGGGGTGAGGAAAGGCAGGGAATAGGGTATGACCTGATGCTCTATGGGGCTGTACTCGTGCTGGGCTGTTTGATGAGCGTGGTGATGAGGATGGCCATGGTGATGAGAATGGATATGATCATACCCGGAACGGGGACTGGAAATAACCTTTCCCTTCCTCGGAAGGGCAGAGATGGATCCCGAGGTCTTCTTCAAGCCCTTCTTCCTTGGAGCATACTTATAGCCGGGGTACTTGAGTAGATGCTCACGCTTTCCCTGATCAGCCAGCCTCTTGTAATGTTCTTTCACACTGGCAGGCTCGCTCCCCCACCATTTGGCAACTATCCTGGAGATGTCCCGGTTATCCACACTGGGATTAAGGCGGATAACCTCATGCTGCTTGACCTTTCTATATGTCATAAAAGAATTTAGCGGCCTAGGCACCCTGGAGGAGGGCTGGGAAGAAGAGCTGGGTGGATTGGGGACGGTGGAATGCCTACGGGATTTCTCTTGGGGCAGGGAGGAAATGGGGTCTTCCTGAGGAAAGATCACGGGAGCCAATGGTACCGAGGGGAGAGAGTAGAAGGAATCGGGAAGGTTTAATGGGGATGGCTGAGGGTGGAAGGAGGGAGAGGAGGAAGACGAAGTGGGGGATGAAGTGGTGGTGGAAGAGATGGGAGAAGGATAAGACACTTCCAGTGAGTGGGACGGGGTCAATGGGAGGAAAGCAGAGGAGGCGGGATGGGATGGGTAGGAGGGAAGGGGGTTTGGAGGAGAATCCATGGTAAAGGAGGGAATGAAGGGAAGGGTCAAAGGGGGGAAGGAAATGCTAGGAGAGAGGAAGGAGGATGCTGTAATAGAAGAAGAGGCGCAGAGGAGATGGGAAGAAAGACAAGAGGGAAGGAATGGGGATGGGGCCAATACCAAGGTTTAAATAGGTAATGGGGATCTCGGAGATGAATCAGAGCAGAAGCAGTCTGTGGTCAATTTCTGAGGCAGAGTGACTGGGCAAAGTGGAATCCGGTGGGGAGGGGGAGGGGTGGCGCCGATCGACCAATGGGAGCAAAGAGGAGTGGATGAGATGTGCTGTACCAGGGAGCCGGAAAGAGACGATGGTAATAGGAGGGAATGGGACGGGGGGTCCAGGAGGTCAACTGGGAGGGGATGGGGCGAGTAGGAAGGACAGGGTTTATGTGTAACGTAGTGGACGGACGAGAGGGGGATAGGCCGAGAGGGATGAAGTGGAAGGGGGGAATGGCTGCAGGCAGGATGGCTGCAGTGGGACTGGGGAATGGACGGGGGTTGCACTGACGAAATGAGCTCTAAAAAGGATATAGGAAAGATCCCTTAAATTCTGGACGAGGATGGGACAGAAACTGGGCTTGGTAGAGTGTGGCCAAGAAGGCGTCGGAGTGGACGCGCGTGCCTGTGCGAGGTAATGGGGACGAGCGGGGGTTGAATGTGTGAGGTGGGGAAGGAGAAGGGGTTTTAAGCGGAGTGAAAGAGTGTGAGGAAGGGAGGGGAGAGAGAGAGGGAATCGATCCAATCAAGGTTGAAGGTAGTATAGAGCGAGAGGGAGGGAGGGTAGGTGACTTCGAAAGGAAAGGTACAAAGATTGGGCACAGCCGTCTTGCACCGTAAGGTAGGTGAGAGGAGGGAGGGCAGTCTACCGAAATGGGAGGCTGGGGCCTATGAGGTCGGGAGGGAAGGGGGTGCGGTAGACGGTGGGAAGGGGTAGCACAGACTCAGCAGGTGGGAGGTCCTAACAAAAGGGGAGAGTTTTCGATATGGCTGCGGTACGAGTATGAATCGATCGACGCTGCCTTTGGAGAGGAATGGGAGAGGATGGGTTTGAGGAGAGGTACGGATGAGGAGAGTGTGGACGAAAGGGGGGGATATGGGGAGAAGGCGAGAAGTGTGATGGAACCTATCAAGGTGTCCTTGGCGGTAAGGTAACGTATGGAGGGAGGGGAGGAGAGGGGAGGAAGATAGGGAGGGTGGAGAGTATGGAAGCTGCAAGTGAATGTGATGTAAAGATGTAGAGATCCGTTGCGTCCTGCATTTGGCCTCTGGTCCTTTTTAACTACATCTCAATCCTGTGCGGGACTCACATGGGTTCTTGCTGAAGGGAGTGGAATAGGCCAGATTTGATTGTTGGTGATGGGCAAGACCACGCCTATGGGAAGGTAAGGGTAAAAAATGAGATTCTATTCTTGGGAACTCAACAACGATTCCATCCCTGTATCGACACTTTAGGGATTATAGGGAAAGAGGGGGAGGGGAGGAGGGGAAAAGAGTCCCTGAAATACGATCCAAGGCCCTTGTACTACCTCTCCTCCCTCTACTATCTGGACTTAGTAGTGGATTCAAGGGAATTGAGAGGAAAAGAATAGTATGTGGTTTAACATGGACAGGATTCATGGAAGGTGAAAGAACAAAGGATCATCTCCTGTCCCACCGGGACATACTCTCATTACAGTGTGGATAAAGCGTGAGACAGGCACGACAGATTCCCTTCCCCTACCCTCTCAGTCAATATAGATTCGAGGTGTTGGAGGCTGTGCATGTCAAGATAAGGAATTCCGAGACAACATCTACAACCAGACAAGCGTATGGGGGATGAAAAGGAGAAAACAACCTTGTCGAGAAAGAAGGACAAATGATCAGTCTCATCCCCTCTCCTCAGGAAGAATGGGACGAGTAGGAGGTGATGGAAAGGATGCGTCGGCCAGTGCGAGGGCGGAGTCTTGGAAAAAGAGTATCCTTGAATGCTCCCATGACCCTGGCATTGTCCGAGATGGGCTTGTCTGGATCTGGAAGGTGATTGCTCAAAAGAGAATAAGGATTCTGGTGGTATGCGTGCGTGAGTATGTGCGTGCGAGGGTTTTCTTTGTGTAGATGGACCCATGCAAGTCGGCGGATGGAGAGAAGAGGAAGAAAGAGGAGAGTAGAGAGAAAACAGTGGAAGCATCCAGCCATTTACCTTCCCCCTAATCAATGATCAATGGGAAATGCGAGCATATGCCACAGTTAGACGGTTCATCAGAGCTTCTAGGAGAAAAAGAACGTGACATGTGGAAGGGAAGATGGGACCCGGGTTCAGAGAAGGGGACCCCGTCCTGAAAGGAGAAAGGCCCCTGCCCCCCGAAAAGGAGGGTGCCTTGCTCCCAAAAAAAGGACCAAGTGTATCTGCAAAAAGGTAAGCATGCAACGAGACAGGTGCCAGCGCAATCCTCTTGGCATAAGGGAGACGAGGGTAAAGGTCATGCATCACATCATCATCCTACATTACTGTATTCCCCATAGTCCATGTTCAATATGGGAGATGTGATATAGAAGCAGGATCCATCCATAAAACTTGAAAATGATGAACGGCGAACGTTGTATATTTTTATTTCAGCCTCTCTCCTTCAAGGATCCTTTTGGTACCCTGGGACGAAGATGAAGAGTATGTAGGAAATGCAGATGAGAGGCACGTACACTTTAACTAGATTTGGAAAGGTGACGTATAGACGTAATATCCGAAACTCAGAGGATGATTTATGCAAGGGCATTAGCCCATGGGCTTTTGGGCGTACCGACTGCACTTGCCACGCCATGTGTCTATTGAAGAAAGTGTACCGGGGTCTTCGGGAACCATTGCGTCTCCCGAGACCCATCACGGTCCATGAACATTAATTTCCAGGGTATTTTATGTATCTTACACTCTGCCCACTCATTAGTTCTAGGCTAGGAGAAGTGGGGGTTAATTGGCCATATACAGGCCCACATGCTATGGCTCATCGGTTTTAGCACCACGAGTCCATTCCGATTCTTCATTTTCCTTCTTCATATTAGGGAAGCAATGTACAAGTACATCAATCCACTCATCTGTAATAGGTCTAAAGTGTAATTCGGCGGATGCAGCCGGTTATTTATCTGATTTAGGGATCTTCATCGAGCCGAGATATGAGTATTCTCCATCTACGATGAACGTCCAACATTCGCATCCTCTGCGTTGAACACGACTCAAAAATGCATTGTAAAATATATAGCAATACATTCAGCATGCGTTGACAAGGGCCTCGGAATGATATAATCAAGTGGTCGTACAGATATATGACACCTCTCTATACATTATACTTCAGCATAGTGGTGGCAATACGTATTATTAGAATTTTGTGATTTGAGAAGGGGCTTACCCAACTACTGAGCATAATGGAGAGGAGTAATATAAGGGAGAAAGAGAACAAGTCCCTGAAGACGAGAGGAATGGTTGGAGGCAAAAGGAGGCCCTGGATAATGAGGGAAGAATGCCACTCTAACATCAGACCACTCTAGATAATCGAACCCCGCATTACTGACTTTGCGCTCATAGATTGGATGAGCCATTAGCAAGGAACTTGGCGATGTTAGGATCACTTGAGTATTGTTTTCGCAAGTCGAAATCCCTCAAGAATAGCAATGTCCAATCGAGCTCAAGCCCCAATAGGTAGCATACAAATGCAGAGATGTGGAGGAAAATATCATGATAAGGCGTATTGATTATCAAAGAGAAATGCATGTGAAGTACACAACGAGCAGCTAAGGTGTTTAAATACTCCCAGGATGGTGATACACACACCCTACCCCACCTGAGGAAAATAGAATGGTTCCATTACGATGATACGCTTAGACAACCATCTTTTTCGGTCCATCAGATGCAATAGGAATGCAAGCAAGGTTCTGATGTCTGGACACGTCACGCATTATCATTGGGGCCACCAAAAATCGGCGCAAGAGAGGAAGTTAAATCGACCTGATCGAGTCAATGAAAAGAAAAGGCTAGGTTGAGTACAATCTACAAAATAAATGGCTTTAGAATGTGTACTAATCAAACCAGCTTTTTCACTGATGATTCAAGAGGAAGGCTACTCCGGAAAATAAAAATATCAACACATGCCTCTTGGATTGTCCTTCCACCCATCCATTATTAATACACTCCTTTGTTACCATTGAATGTAATGAGTTTATGTGTTTGATCAATAATATGGGCTCAAAATTGATCGACCTATCAATTCTCCGACAATGAAGGCCTCCAAGTAAATATAGTGACCTATACAGGACCATCCGGATTTGAACAAAGCGTCATGTTGGAACTAACATATTCTCGTTTCTTGTAACTCGTATCAAAACAACGTCTCGAAATGCGGAAGCTGGCCCTCATCAATCCCATGGTTACTATGCTTCTATCAAAAAGAAAGGCGACCGACAATATCACCTAGTATGGCCCCCATCCTCAGCGAGAGCCAGGTAAAGAATTTATGAACAAATAGCCATTTTCTCCGTCAAGAGAAGGCTTCAAATAATTGTCCGTTTTCATCCCATTCTTTTCCCCACCCTTCCCCTTTGGTGTGTGTCCCATGGTGATGAGCTCCCCATAGTCCTTGGTTCGAGTCAATCGGACGACGAAGTTGTTGCATTTTCAAAGATCCTTAGAGATCACCCCTCTCTCCTGAATGGCTCATGTCTTGTGGAGCCAAGATGTCTCGCTCTCCCAATAACCTTGGGTAATCTAGAGCCTAATGAGAGAATACCCCTTTAAAATGCTCAACCAAAGCACATGGTATCTCACTTTACGAATTTTCTTTGAATATCATGAATCTAGGCCTGGACGAGGTGGTTAATCGGAGATAATACCATGGCGAAGGCCTCCTTTCTTTTCCCCCTTGATGTGCTCCTTCCGTGGAAACTGCAATAATTTATCTTCCTTTGAAGAAATGGTTGCTTGGTTGGTTAAGAGAGGCCTCGAGCACATTCCTTCTCCCGTTCTTTCCCCCTCGACTTTTCCTCGCGATACGAATGGAACCCAGGGAAAGGGTTAAAAGGGGAAAGAGCCTATCTTCAAATATAATACATGCCGTTCTCCCCCACCACTAAGTGATCCCCCTTCCTCTCTATACCGATAATAAAAATTTCTGTGCCTTTTCCTCTAGAAAACATGAAGGTCGCCGCCACTGCTCTCATTATCCTTTCTCTGACCTTGGGCATGGTCATTGCCATTCCGGCCGTCCCCGTCCACACTGGATCAAGGCCCACTTTAGCCTCCCCTATGCCCCACACAATGGCCCCTGCCAATAGCACTGACAGTCCCAAGGTTACTTTCATTACGGATAGTATCAATGGCACTGACGATGCCGCTTCCAATGTCGCGAACGGCATGAAAGGCGGGGTCACCAGCGATGTGGGTGACATTGCCGCCGGTCTCAACGGCCCCGGCGAAATCGTAGCTCCTCGTGTGACCAAACTGATCGATGATTTGATTGCCGGGATTGCCAAATTCATCGTCAACTCTCCCTTCGTGACCAACCCTCTTGCTCAGAGCGTCATCACCATGCTGCTCTACTCTACCTCCAATGTCCCGATCATTGGCCCTATCCTCCAGAGGATTGATATTCTCGGAGGCTTTGGAATTCCCCATGTACCCCGCAACTTGGACTCGAACGGCAAGCCCATACTTCCGCAAGTTGTCAGACTGACCCATGCGGATGATGTTGTCGCTCTTTTGGAGAACGTTCTGAGAACCCTCCAGGACATTGGAAATGGCAAGGGCTCTCTGCAATTTAGTGACATCTTCTCCATCATCACCTCAACTGTCATCGTCACCAATGAGATTATCCGCATCTCCCTCAATGTCCCTGAAGACTCCATTTTTGTTCGCGTCCTTCAGATTGTCAACGATGCCGTCAATCGCATTCATTCCCTCATCACCAATAATCGCTCCGCCCGTGTCCTCCTCCCCTCTGAGGCGCATCGATCCAACTTCTCCAATGCCATTGAGAAGGCTGATATCTCCGTTTTCGATAATGGTGAGCAGACCGAGGCTGGCTCTGAATAGTTGTGTGTTGTATACATGTGTCTCTAGGGGTAGCTCATGCATTAGACTAGACTATATTATATTAGATCATATCTTTTTCTCTTTCCACCTTGACATGAGCGCGCTCATCTATGGTTTCCGTTGTGAGTGACCTTATATTACCTTTCCTTTTTCTTCCCAATGTAAATTCTCCAAGTGCCCTTGTCTTTTCCGGGAATAAGTCAAATGCCATGTAGCTTCCGTTTGTATAACGTTCCTAAGAGTGTGAAAGTCTCTTGCGACATCTTCTCTGCACGTCTCACTCAACAGGGGATAGTGAATGGTATATATGCCTAATGCATCTTGATCTGTGAGAAGCCTCGAGGTTTATCCTCGCGTATACTTTTTAATACTTTATAGGGCTGGCCATACTATCTTCGGGCGAAGGACGCATGGCCATGGTGCACGATCGATGCCGCTGCATAGTGGAGCTTCAGGATCCAATATGAATCGTTCTCCTGAACCGCCAATTATCATCCAAGTCTCGGATACTCCCTTTTTTTTACTGTGAACCATGACGACTAGCACTCTTCCTTGGCTGTGGTACCAACTTCCTCACCAAGCTCCATGAAAGAGCGTTTAATTGAGGTATAGAGCAAAATCTCGACATATCAGATGCTTCAAGTTACATTAGAGAGAGGGTCCCTTGACCACTGGCCAAAACAATACATCCAGCCCTTCCCCTGTGGTTACTAGAAACGTCGGGTGCGGGGGAAGAATGTATATAGCATAATGGGAAGAAGTAAACGGTATCTAACTTAAGTACCTTGCTTCCAGATGATCTGGTATTGGTAGCTAATAGACCTTGCTCTTGCCGCTAAATTGACTCCTTATTTTTCTTTTAAAATAAAAGGACAAATGGAAATTAGACCCAAGGAACCACCAACCCAACCCACTACACCATCCTTCCTCCACCACCCTCTCCCTCATCACTCTCTCCTTCATCACTCCTTCCTCTTTCACTCCTTCCTTGTCCAACTTTCTTCATGTCGTTTTTCGCTACCCAGCACCTCTTTCTCCCTCTATTGGCCCTGGTGGCTATGCTGAACGCCTCCCCCCTGACCAGCCCACTGTCCTCTATTATCTCCCCATCCAATGCACCTCCCCCCGTACCCATTGAGATGCAGATTCTAGATCCCTCTACGTCCACAAGGCCCAATTCCATACCAGAGGTTTATTCCATGAAAATCGAGCCCTTAAAGGTGACCAATGAGGATCTCGCCAGTCTCCGAGCTGTCTTGGATAGAGTCGTCGCTCAGGCTCATGTGACAGACTGGACAGATCGAGACATCGCAGATGCCCTTGTTTTCCAAACCATTGAGGATCTTCAAGCCTTCCCACTCATCAAGGCTGTGATCACGCCTCTGAGGAAAGTTGGGGTCTTCAAGGAAATTCTCACTGCCAGGGATTTAGTCAGGTGGATGACTCGTCTGTACGACTTGGCCAGTCTTAGCGTCTCCCAACCCCTACCCTCCCCCAAGCTCCAGAGCCATCTTGACGCTTTCTACCAGGATATTTCTAATCAAACAGAGTCGCAAGAGAGAACCGTTGGGACGGCAACCCTTCCCTCCAGTAAAGGCCCATATCACATTACGAATCAAGCGATGAGCTCCTTGGATCAGTTGGTTAGGGCCTTCATGGACTAGTCCGTGGAGATGAGGATGAGAGTAGGGTTGAGATATGGAATATAATTCCTGCTGGAAATTTTTTTTCCTGTATCCCGGATTGTATAAACTGACTTGATATGACCAAGAGATAATCCCTTTTTTGGCGTTGCATCAGAAAAAGTTCGATCCTTGGGATGAAAGTCCAAGCTCCGCGGAGACTATTTTTAGATCCCTAGATTGTGCACACATGCACCAAGAAAAAGGGATCTGTTGGCATGTGTGCATGTGCTGCTCTAGTGTTGGAGGAGTCGAGCACAGTGTAACGAGATACCCCCATCTAAAGAAAGACGGGCGAGCACATTAAGATAGGGACAAGTCGGACACTATGTCGGGGGACATTTCAGTGAGGTCATGAGATATTTTCAGAGGTGGTCCGTGCACGGAGTAAATATACCCCTCCAACCTGACCTGTATTTGCCGATCTTTATAACCGTATCCGATCACCTTTTCGCGAGAGGGAGGCAATGGCAGGAATTGGTTCTAATCCTCTAGGCGCATATGGTGGAACAGGTATCTGTGTCGATGACTCCTCGACCGGCTCTCTCTCGGTCCGTATCTTTCCTGTTGGTGTGTGTGTGTGTGCACGCATCTATTTTGGCACTACTGGATACCCATGATTTCTGGACATTAGAGTGAGTTGTGCTGACAGTAGCACAGGATACTACTGTGACTTTATCCGTAAATTACCATCCTATTCCTTCCCTATCCCCTCTACCCCCTCACATCCCCATGTCTGTGGATAAGGGAGAGAAGGGGCCTGGTGAAGGGATCCCTCCCCCTCACACCAACAGTGTGCCCCTTTAAATAGCGTGCTGCCAAGCCAAGAGAGATCAAGGGTATCATCCCTCTCGCCCTCTCCCCCCTTCCCCTTCTCCCCAGCATCCCACACTCACATTGCACATTCCCTCAACCGTCTGCCTTCATACGCTTGCAGTGCAGCACACATTACCTTTCGCCATTCTGCGCGCGCCTCCCATTCACACTCATCGACTCTTCCCTTTGCTCTTCTCAACAATCCCCCACCCTTTCTTTTCTCCTTCCCCTCCTTCCCTTTTCATCTTCCGCTCTTGTGGTATACACTTAATAAGCCTACTTACAATCCTCACCCTATCTCTTACCTTTTTTTTTTTTTATCCTGGTTTCCACATCGTCCCCCTCAACCTCAGCATCCGCGGCCATGGCGTACTCCCTCTCCTCCCCCTCCTCATCTGCCCCTCCCCCTCCACCCCCCCCCTCCGATCCACTGGCCCCCTCAGGGGGGAGGAATGTCCAGC